>JAODAL010018496.1:0-74594 GCA_025379985.1 Phyllomedusa bahiana
GTTCAAGTAAAATGATGGTTCAAATCTTGCCTTTGGCACTTTTTAAATTTGTGGATCGGGTTTAGGGTCCAGGCGTGGTCAAGAAGGGATAGAAAATGGTCTGTGTTTTTTTTCTGTGCTTTTATAACCAAATTTGTGTTGCCTAAGATGTAGAGGATCCATTTGACTTTTTTTGGATTTTAAATTCCCAGCTTCTCCAGCCTTGTTTGGGTGTAAAAAATGAAGGTGTTGTTCCTCTCCATAGACTTTAAGGCTCGGCGATAATCGGTTATCGACATCAAAAATCGTCTAGATAAACTGCCAAAATTTCGATATAAACGATGACGATAGTCAACAAAATCCCATCACAGTAAAACTTATTCATTTTTTTTATATTCCCTGTATTGTATTATGGAAATTGTAAAATTTTGTGTCATAGTGTTTTAGGGAAAATTTGAAATGTGGGTTGCTATGTTTTGTTGGAATTTGTGTTTCTTGCCCTTTAAAAACCCAAAAAAATTTTTTAACTTTTTTCCACGGGGGGAAATTCCACAAGTCTTAGCCCCAAACGGCCCCATCTTAGCAATATGACCCTTGGAGGGATTGGGGAATAAGATTTGGAAAAAAGCTTTATGGAGAACAGAGGGCAGAATTCTGTGGTCAAGTGAATTTCGTGCAAAATGGAATACAGATAATTTTTGGACAAGTACTTTTTGTGCAGTAACATTATCTATGTTAAAAAAATTTAATTTTTTAAAATTCTAGATAAAACACCCTTTTCAAAAAAAGGGTTTTCAGGGCCCAAATTATCCAATGGTAAAATCCCACAAAATAAGAAAACACGCCAGGCAAAAAAAAGAGACTCAAGTGTATTCGTGATGATACAGGGAAAGTTTTCATGGGGAAAAAATCAAAGAAAAGGCCCAAACTCAGGGTTTTTGTAAGGTATTCTTGTTTTTCCGATGTCCTTTTCTTTTAAATTTTCCCCCTGGTGTATTCTAGGTTTGTGCTTAATAAAGTAAAGAGCAACAGCTAGTAGATATGCTGTAACTGTCCCTTACAGGTCCCTAGTATGGCCCTTAATTGCAGAGTAGTCACATCGACAAGTTCGGCCCCATAAGGATATATCCCTAATATTCCCCTCTCAGACCCTGTATCAATCATAGACTTACTATCACACATCCCACCTTCCACCCCCCAAAAATATCCTGCATCCCATTTTTTTTTCTTTTTCTTTTTTTTGGGGAGGGGGGAGGGAATTTGTAAAAAAAAAAAGATTTGCAGAATGCCAAAAAATAACTAATGCTTGGGCATGGAAATAAGTGGAACAGTAAAAAGTAATATCAAATAACAGGTTTTGATAACACTATTAAAGACACAGCTTAGATAGAAGCACACTTTACACAGCCACCAGGACACAGAACAGTGAGGGTTAAGCACTACTTGACCTAGCAGCTGGGTGTTGTCATAGAACAGAAAGAGAGGCCCACTAAACACAAAGTTTAGGCCTCGTTCCACCACGGTTTTATGTCCAGGTATTTACATGATTTCGCGATGTCCATTACTTCTGAATTTCATTGAAAATCAGGTTGTCAAATAAAGTAAAGACAACAAATAGTGGAGTATCTTGTAACTGACCTTCAGTCCCGACGGATTCAAACACATCTACAATCATGGTATATCCTAATATTCCCGTCCGGAAATAATTAGACATGACACAGTATTTCCACCTTCTCCGTCCCAAAAAAACCTGCTCGGCAATTTCGGGAGACGGGGAATTTTAAAAAAAAATTGCAGATACGAAAATAACTATATTTTCCTGAGAATGGAACATACAATAAACAAATAAGGGTGTAACACTATTAAAACCGTTAAAAGGATTTCCGCCCGGAAAAGCATTGAGCGTAAGTCAAATACCGTCCGGTTGTCCGAAAAGATAAAGGGCCTAAAACAAAACAGTTAGTGGGAAAGAGGAGAGTCAGTGACTGAGTTTGACACTTGGTTCCCTTAAACATCTAAACTGCAGCTAAATTATAAGTAAGGTATTTAAAAAATCTTTAAGGGGTTTTCTCACTACAGGCTTTCACAGGCATCTTGAGCTTTCTCTCTCTCTAACAGCTTCAAATCCAGGGGTGAGTCTCTCCTGCCAGTAGGTGGGTCTCTCCTCCCAGTAGGCGTGTGTTCCCTCACTGACCTCTGGTGACATCATCATTCTGTGTGAGCAGTGGAAGGGAGAGGATGTCACAGCTCTGCAGACCTCCTGCAATGGTCAGTTCTCATGCCTGCAGAGCTGTCAGCTCCCTCCCAGGCTGCACAAGCTCCTTGTAACCAGAGCACCTGTATTGGTGTAAACTGTTATAAATACAGCCTGAAATGATGAAACAAATGTGAGAAATACACTTTACTCTCCCCTCTGTTATCAGGCAGGAGGTAGAGGGCAAAAGACTGTGTAAGGCTGTGTTATATGGGTGTGTTTTATCTGGTATCTAAAGAGTTATTGCCCAGATCCTTCAAATAAAGCTATCACTGTGAGGGGAGCAGCGAGAGCTCAGACAGCCTTTATTACACAGCTCAGGGGGTAGTGAAAGACAATGAGAACACAGCCAGCACAGAAAGCCACTCATTTTTCACTTTCCTTTTCACACAGCTGAGAGGGAAGAGTCCAGGCAGCCAATCACAGCACAGGGGGTGTGTCCCTACACAGAGGGCGTATCCCAGCCTGGGTTGAACTAAATACCAGGCATCCAATCAAAGCAAAGAGGGCGTGGTCCAACCACAGGCTTCAGATTTAGCTCTATACTCACAGATTAGCTCATAGCTGTTATACTAAATGACTTAGGTAATACTAACCAATTGCAAAAGTGCTTATTTTTGCTGTAGCCATCATTAGAGAATCAATCTTTGTAGCGAGAAAACCCGTTTAATCCTGATAAGAGTCTTAAGGTACCCATACACTTTAAAAATTCGCATCGCTCACTTTGAAGCAATCTATCCAAAGGATAAGACATTGAAATCCAACATATCTGATCCTACCTGGCCTTCAAGAATAATCAGGACACCCTCTCACACATTAAAGGGTTGTTGGTCCCAGTGAAATCAGCAGGTTCCACCAACATTCATCTAATATGCATGGTCACCAGCATTAGGATATGAAAAATCACTAACAGTGAAGTTCCCAGTTTTGATTGAAAAATCAGTCTTATATTTTCTAGGGCTTTATCTTAACTGAAATGATGAAGTTCGCCTTTTTTAGTATCATTACAAAAAGCTATTGTAGTATGTGAATGAGTCTAAAAGGTTTGCCTATCTTGCATAAATCACTGGGCTGGAGTGTGAATATATAAGGATTTGAATAATCACGTTTGTGCTTAGTCGGCAGTGTGAGATTATAACACAAGTCACCCTCTTAGTAATCACCCTCTTTTGAAATGTATGCGCCCCATAATTACGGTAATCCACAGTTCTCATAGAGAACTATGGATTACGCCTCCCCTCCCCGCGCGTACAATACGATCGTATTGTACGCGCGGGGAGATAAGTGACCATGTCTATGGGCCGGCGCGCCGCCTCCCCCTCCCCCCTTCTAGTCGCAAGAGTACGCGCCGATCAGCACGACTCCCGAACACCCGTCGTAAGTGCAGAGCGTGCTGTACGCCCCGCAATTAAGCCGTGTGAACATAGCCTAAGACAGCTGGTCAGTGGCAGCCATTTTGATTGAGAAGTCCATCATATTCAGTAAAATCACATTGTGAGTTTTAAGCGGAAAATAACCATTGCATAGTGCAAGCTTTTTTACTATACCAATATGAACACACACACAAAAAAAATTACATTTTGATTGCAGATATGACTCAAAAACATTGACAGCCATCATCTGGTTTCACAGGAGATGACCGGAGGCATGACTGTTATACACGTCCAACAAACCAGATGTGTTAGAGATATGGCCTTCTTGTGATTAGGAATACTGGGCTTTACATCAGTCATTATTGCAAATAATCCAAAGCAGCGCTTCCTACTAAGCGTCTATTTTTGCTTTTAGGAGGGTGAATATGGTCAAAAACAGTGACCAAGACAGTGAGGCTGGTGTAACAATAAATGTGGAATCTAATGACAATACAGTATTGGGTGAAGAAGGAACAATTAATGGGTGAGTAATTGTGTTAGCAAGTGTATGAAACTGAAGTCATCAAATTCTGTTGCCCTGTTGGTCTGGGATGTATCTACATGCCTTATGTACCACAGCAGTATAATGCATTGGATACTCCCGCCATTAAGAACTTGAAACAAACCCTTACCTCTCTTGTGAGTGTTCTTTTCTTTCTCTGAACTATGGGATCTTATTAATCCTTTGCTAAGTACTTCATTGTGTTCACTTTTACGTATCTGTAGCACAGATCAGTGCTATATTGCGATTGATAGTGATATTAGGGTATGTTCACATGGCATAATTGCAGGGCGTAATTACGCCCCGCAATTATGGCGGAACTTCGGGAGCTCACGCCGACTCCCGCGGGGTGGGTGGGTGGCAGCCCGCTGGTGCAATAGACATTCATTACTAGCGGCGCGTATTTGCCGCTAGTAATTGACATGTCACTTATCACCCCCCGCGGCGTATTGTGCGAGCGGGGAGAGGAGGCGTAATCCATAGTTCTCTATTAGAGCTATGGATTACCGTAATGACTGGGACGTATCTCACCCCGTATTGAGTGCAGTACGCCGCGAAATACGGGCCGAAATACGTCCCAATTTAAGCTGTGTGAACAAAGCCTTATACCCCCTCATAACTGGTCCTGCCCTGCAGTAGTTCACTTCTAAACAAGTTTTTGTTTGCATAGGCCTTTATATATTGCTGCGTGTTGGTTGGCACCAAATTAAAGGGATTTCCCTTTTTTTTTTTTTTTTTTTTAAAGGGAACATTCCTCTGTCACATGACATTGCAGCAAATCACTGGGCTCAGTGATCTCTGAATTGTCATGTGACCAGTGAATGTGATGTCAGCATAGGAGGAAAACACTAGGAGCAAAAGGGTGCTGCAGTGGAGCAGACCATGCAGGTTAGTTATGGGTTTTTATATTAACCCCTACCAGCTATAAGTACCATCTTTTTTATATAATGAACTAACCCCATTTAAAGGGTTTGTCCAGAAAATAAACATTATTCTTTATTGGGGCCAGTATAGGTAAAAAAAAAAAATTAAAGAATGATACTTACTTGCTTGTTACCAACTGCTCCAGATAATATTTTTTATTTGCTGGACAACCCCTTTAGGTGTGCTGGGACTACCTTTCATGTATGGCATACTGGTGACCATTACAAGTTTTAGAAACCTAGTTCCCTTCTGTTATTACAGAAAAAGCACAAATTTTGTGACAGAGATAATTTATTCCACATGTGTATAAACTGACAGAGGAGTAATACATGGCCACCAAAATACCAAAATACGGTGACTTACACCGTTCCAATTTACACCGTTCCAACTTACATCTGTCCTCTAGTTACAAACAGAGACTTATGGGGCATCCTGGAACTTTTAGTTACATGATCCACAGCATATAGTTGCTGTGGAACGACAAGTTCCAGCATGCCACAGCAGCACAAGGTGAGATCTTCTTAACGGGGGCACAGGCAGCAAAATAAATGTAAACATCCTTCCCTGCACTTTCCCAAACTAAGAAAAAAACTTTTGTGTTGAGTTAGATTTTATAAATATACCTGTTCCAACTTACATACAAATTCCACTTAAAGGGGTTTTATCGCTACAAAGATCATGTCTCAGATTATGGGGACAGTAAAAATAAGCACTTTTGTAATTGGGTTGCATTACCTCTGTCACTTGGTTTAGCAGATATGAGCTTTTCTGTAAATCTGTATTCTGTTCATGCTGCTGCAGGTCAGGACACACCCCCTGGTCGGATCCCGCCCTAGACATGCCCCCTGCACTGTGATTGGCTGGCTGATATTTCAGCCTGTTTGGATACGTCCCCAGACAGGAAACACCCCGGCCACGCCCCCTGCGCTGTGATTGGCTGCCTGCACATTCTGTGTTTTCTCCCCCTCTGAGCTGTTAAAATCGATAGTGAAACCAAGGTCTGCTGGCTCTATACACATCTCCCAGCTCTACGGTGAATGATCTGGGCAATTACTGGTTGTTTAAGTCACAGATCCTCTAATATAACACAGTATTATAGAGTCTCCTGCCTGTTAACAGGGGGAGAGCAAGAGGGGAAGGGCAGTGTGCATTGCTCCATATAAACCAGTCTGCTGCCTGGTAACAGAGAAGAAGGGGGGCAGTGTACACTCCTCACATGTCTCATCAGTGCAGGCTGACTGCATAACTGCTTATAGCCCAGAAAGGAGCTTGTGGAGTCTGCATGAAGCTCTGCAGACACATAAGAAGCATGCAGGAGGCTGAAGAGCTCTCCTCTGCAGACATCCTTCTGCTTCTACTGCCTCACCCAGAATGATGATGTTCAGTGAGGAGAGACACACCTGCTGAGAGAAGAGACTTGCCCCTGGATTTCAAATTCAATCTCAGAGAATTAGCTGAAGAGCATGAACAGTTCAAACGATAAAACTCCTTTAAGAACAAACCTACAGTCCCTATCCTGTTTGTAACCCGGGGACTGTCATGTACTTGAACATACACTCGAACATATCCTACCTAACACATCAAATAGATGGAAGATGTTACCTCTCCAATCTACCCTAAACGAGGCCACTGGACTAATTTACTTCATTTTTTTTTCTGGCTTTATTTCTTCTTCCCCCTACCCCCACGTTATTCTTCCATTATTATACCTTTTGTTTTGTTTCAGGGGACCTGGTCAAAATGGAGTTTCCAGTGCCAAGTCTTTTGAGCAGCAGGAACAACAACAACAAGAGAATATTCATCTGCAAGGGAGAATTTTGGACAAAAAATCTACAGATGTTTAAAAAGACAACAAGAAAAAATCAACACAGAAATACTGTTGCACTTTTTTCTTATCTCTTTTTATTATTGAATGTTTATTTGTGCTCACCTATTAGTAACAAAAAATAAGAAAGAGAAGATCTCTCCTTAGGGAGAGCGCCTATATAGGTGTGTGGAGATTTGAAATTGCCTTTTTGCACTCCACGAAGCATCTGCATATCACAAGGCATTATGGGAAAGGAGCTGAGAAGCTCTAGCGCCCTCTTTTGGATGTAACTAATCCTCAATTTGCTTTTGACCCACTGGATCTTTGGAAAGCAAGAAGGGATTTTTTTCCAAGCCAGCATCACTCATCTATAGACAGCCTGTTTCGGGATTTTGCCCCTCCTCAGTACAGAGCAAAAAATCCCTTCTTGCTTTCCAAAGATCCAGTGGGTCAAAAGTAAATTGAGGATTTGTTACATCCAAAAGAGGGCGCTAGAGCTTCTCAGCTCCTTTCCCATAATGCCTTGTGATATACAGATGCTTCGTGGGGTGCAAAAAGGCAATTTCGAATTTCCACACACCTATATAGGTGCTCTCCCTAAGGAGAGATCTTCCCTTTCTGAGCTACTCATTGCCTCCCACTCAGCCAAGCTAGAATCACTCTGCTCTGTACTAAGGAGGGGCAAAACCCAGAAACGTCTGTCTACAGATGAGTGATGCTGGCTTGGCAAAAAATCCCTTCTTGCTTTCCAAAGATCCAGTGGGTCAAAGCAAATTGAGGATTTGTTACATCCAAAAGAGGGCGCTACAGCTTCTCAGCTCCTTTCCCATAATGCCTTGTGATAACAAAAAATAATAAAGTTGCTGTCACGCAAACCAGGCTCAAATCAGTACAGAAAAGAAAAAGCTAGCACGAGGTATTCATGTAGCCATTCTACAACTACAACTACTTTGATGATTAAACTGATCAGTAAAATAATCCATTAATAATCAATATATCCTTTATGTACTAACATTATAAGACATGTGAACCATATTTTATATATTTACTAGAGATTTTCTCATCAATGTTTGTACAAGGCGTGGATGCCTCAATTAAATACCACTTACATATCCAAAGATGCTTGATTTAATGAAAATCACTAAAGAACTAGATTAACAATCTGTATTGTATTACAATATAAAGAAAGGGTTCACGTTTTTTGGAAGGGAAGGATAATATGTCTTCTTCCAGGACAAGTAGCCACTTCCACCACAGATAATTTCAGAGAAACTGTTGCCCAGGAAATGTATTACTGTAAAAAGCACTTTATATAGACCAAATAAAATGTCTAACTACAGTCTCTAATTTCCACCCAAAGATACATTCATTAATCTGGACTGTTATTCAAAGGATCCTCGCAATCAGTATTTCTCGAATAGGGTCCTGTTTAGTTCAACTTGTGAAACAATTTGGGTTCTGGATGTTGACCAAATTTTTACTCTAACCCTATACCTGTCTTTAACCAAATCCCAAAGGCTAATCGCAACCATAACTTAACTTACCCTTCAGTGTTGCCACAGACCTTGTTTCACTTAAAGGGGTGTTATCGTTTCATTAAATGGTCTTCAGAATAAGGGGACAGTGAAAACAAGCAACATTGCAATTGGATGTCATTAGCAAAGCTGCCTTGTTCTCACAGAGTCCCTTATTTTGTGTTTTTATTTACAATGATATCCAGTGTGGGTCTAATCCCTCCTCCTTGCAATTCACTAGCGGAGAGCTCATTTACATTCTGTACAGCCCCTGGGTCGATTCACGGAGCTGTGTCTCTGACTCAGAGTTAGGGGCCGTAGCATTTTCTGTCTCCACACCTAGCAGAAACAGACTGCAGCAGATTGTACAATGAGAAAACATGACAGTTTTGACCCTGTGCCTAACTCTCCTGCATAAAAGCAGATCTTTGCTGTTCTTAGAAAGCTGTAATATATCTCCAGCTGTGAGAGGAGATCAGTGCTCAGATTATATTGAATGCAGCCTGTGGAATGTATACAGCTCTAATGAAATAAGACTGATAGGGAGAGACACAGTGATATGTGGACTCAGAGGGGAGGGGGGGGGAGTCTCAGGCCAGCAGTGATGGGGGGATGATGTCATCCAGCTGGGAGAAGAAACGCCCCTGCATTCACAGAGTTGAGAAGCTCAGAGCAGTGTGAATGAGCCGAAGTAAGGAAGCGATACATCCCCTTTAAGTCATAGCATCACTTCCAATTCAACTGTTGACATAATTTCTGGTTTTCCTAGATTACCCATATGTCATGGAAAGAAGAAGGGATGTTGCACGTTGTGTGACATCTCTTCTGGTTCCCAAAATGTAGAGGTAACCTAGGAAAACTAAAAGTAACATCAGATGACACACCAAAATTGACGCCCCGGCGGGAGTGGTACAAGGTCTTTTTTTGGGCAATTTTTGCCAAAATTCAATTCTGTTCTACCTTGGGTCAATCAAGGAAATTATTCTGAGGGCCCATTCTCTTTCTATATCTTCTTTCATTGCATTATACATTGTGGAACATTGCAAACACAGTACATATGATTGATTAGTTCCAAGAAGATATATGTGAATTAACCAGTAACAAATGAACATTAGTGGCAAGTGATGTACAAAGAACTAAGGTTCACATGTATGAAAACTGTCTAGGTCTAAAACTCTCTTTGTTGCCGATAGCAACAAATCAGAGCTCCCCTTTAATTTCATATAGTGCTTTGGAAAAATCTGAGGGGCACTATGATTAGTTGCTATGGGCAACAAAGTGAGTTTTAGACATAGACAGTTTTCATACATGTGGCCCTAAATTTTTTTTTGCAGTAAGGTCGATTCAAACAGATTTTAGCATCTTGAACATCTTTAAGACTGAATGGACTGCCTATAACTTGATATTAATGGAAATGGTAGAGAATAAGAGAATGAGTATTTATCTGCAGTCAAATCTGAAATCTGAGGTTTTTAGTGGAGTTAGGTTTCTCATGCAATATTACTGGAATGACCAATGAAAGCTTGTTGAAAGTGCCCTCAGGACCTACATAAACTTTTCTCCTTTTTTTCTCTTACATCATATTCCCACAACTTGTCTCCTGATTTACTTACTAGTCATGCTCCAGTCCCTCTGGCAACAAGCACTGTACAGGATATTTTTCGCCCTATTACCATACATTGCTTCAGCCAATATCCTGATAAAAGCATTAGCACACGTCCCGCAGTCCCTGTATCTCGCTTCTGCCAGGCTAAGATTTATTCACCCATTAGAGGATTACCAAATCATCTGAGTTCATCTCAAACATTATGCCTTAGAAGAAGAGACTTTACACACATTTTTCTTAACGTTCATAGTGGCACCTGGGCCTCTCCCTTGGGCTCATTTGCATAATCTTTTTTTCCCATTGCATGTCCTATATGTCTCTTTACACATTTATGGTGCTCACTTCAAGGAGAAAGACTTTGTTATTAACTGAGCATGCTGACAAAATGTCACTTCTACCACCAGTTCTCGAGCAGCTAATTTAAAGGTGACAACCAATATGGCTGTACTTCCTGTTGTCATTTTGACAAAATGGGCATCATCAAAGCAAAATGCCAGTATCTCTGCATCTCTGTTAGTAAATAAAACATGATTACCAAGCTTCAGCTACTGCTCTAACTTCAGATTTATTAATACAGTATATTGCCATTTGAATAATTTGAAAAATGTTGTTTGCATAATTAGTTGAAAGACTTAAAAAGCCTAATATTTGTGGGTGTGGAATTGTGTTCTTACCTGTGTGGTCTCCACTGCAACATCAACTTTTACTCATATTAGAGAGTGACTATTATATAATCGTATTGTTGTATACAGAAACCAGAAGTTTACATACACGATATAAAAAGACACATATGCACGTTTTTCTTACTATCTGACATGAAATCAGAGTAAATCTTACCCATTTTAGGTCAACTAGGAACCAAATGCCAGAATAATGGGAGAGAGAGAATGTTTTAAGGCATTTTAATTACTTTCTGAAAAGTCAAAACTTTACATCGCTTCATTAGTATTTGGTAGCATTGCCCTTAAACTGTATGACTTGGGTCAAACATTTTGGATATCCTTCCACAAGCTTCTCACAATAGTTGGTAGAAACTTTGGCCCATTCCTCCTGACAGAACTGGTGTAACTGAGCCATGTTTGTAGGTCGTTTGGCTCACACCTGCCTTTTCAGCTTTGCCCATAAATTTGCAATAGTAATGAGATCAGGGCTTTGTGATGGCCACTCCAAAACATTAACTTGATTATCCTTAAGCCACATTGTAACCAGTTTGGCAATATGCTTTGGGTCATTGTCCATTTGAAGACCCATTTCTGCCCAAGCTTTAACTTCCTGGCTGATGTCTTTAGTGTTGCCACATAATCTTCTTTCCTCATGATGCCATCTATTTTGTGAAATGCACTAGTCCCTCCTGATGCAAAACAACCCCACATCATGATGCTGCCACCCTCGTGTTTCACAGTTGGGATGATGCTCTTAGGCTTCTAAGCTTCTCCCTTTTTCCACAAAAAATAACGATGATCATTATGGCCAAAAAATTAAATTTTAGTTTAATCAGACAACAGGACATGTCTCCAAAAATGTAGGTCTTTGAGCCTGTGTGCATTTGCATACATTAATCTGGCCTTTATATGTTTCTTCTGGAGTAATGGCTTCTTCCTGGCAGAGTGGCCTTTCAGCCCATGTTGATACAGTACTTGTTTCACTGTGGATAATGACACAATCTTACCAGCTTCCACCAGCATCTTCACAAGGCCTTTTGCTTTTGTTCTTGGGTTGATATGCCTATGTCGGATGAAAGCACATTAGTCTCTGAGACATAAAACCCATCTCCTTCTTGAGTGATATGATGGCTGGACCTTCCCATCTTGTTTGTACTTGCATATAATAGTTTGTATAAATGAATAAAGCACCTTTAGGTATCTGGAAATTGCACCCAAGGATGATCCAGACTTGTGCAAGTCCACAATTCTCTTCCTGATATCTTGGCTGATTTCTTTAGACTTTCACATGATGTTATACAAAGAAGCAGTGTGTTTCTTGTGTGCAATAAAATACATCTACATGACATCATCATATGGGCTGTCCCAAACTGTTTAAAGGCATAGTAATCCTAGTGTATGTAAACTTTTGATTTTGCAAAAAGTAATAAAAATGCCATAAAAATATCTCTCTCATTATTCTTACATTTGGCAAATATAAATAATTTTGGTGATACTAATTGACTTAAAACGGGTAAGGTTTATTCTGATTTCATGTCAGATAGTGAGAAAAACGTGCATATGTGTATTTTTATATAGTGTATGTAAACTTCTGGTTTTAACTGTAGATGTATGCATCAGTTCAATATTATAAACACTATGTTGTAATTTGTTTGTTAGCCCCAATTTTTTTGATACAGATATTGCTTTCACTTTTGCACAGATTTATTAAATACATACAGTGAGGAAAAAAAGTATTTAGTCAGCAACCAATTGTGCAAGTTCTCGCACTTACAAAGATGAGAGGTCTGTAATTGACATCATAGGTCGACCTCAACTATGAGAGACAAAATGAGAATACAAATCCAGAAAATCACATTGTCTGATTTGGAAATAATTTATTTGCAAATTATGGTGGAAAATAAGGTCACCGACAAACAAGCAAGATTTCTGTCTCTCACAGACCTGTAACTTCTTTAAGAGGCTCCTCTGTCCTCCACTCATTACCTGTAGTAATGGCACCTGTTTGAACTTGTTATCAGTATAAAAGACACCTGTCCACAACCTCAAACAGTCACTCTCCAAACTCCACTATGGTAAAGACCAAAGAGCTGTCAAAGGACACCAGATACAAAATTGTAGCCCTGCACCAGGCTGGGAAGACTGAATCTGCAATAGGCAAGCAGCTTGGTGTGAATAAATCAACTGTAGGAGCAATAATTAGAAAATGGAAGACATACATGACCACTGATAACCTCCCTCGACCTGCGGCTCCACGCAAGATTTCACCCCGTGGGGTCAAAATGATCACAAGAACGGTGAGCAAAAATCCCAGCACCACATGGGGGGACCTTGTGAATGACCTGCAGAGAGCTGGGACCAACGTAACAAAGGCTAAAATCAGTAACACATTGCACTGCCAGGAACTCAGATCCTGCAGTGCCAGACGTGTTCTAATGCTTAAGCCAGTGCATGTTCGGGCCCGTCTGAAGTTTGCTAGAGAGCATTTGGATGATCCAGAAGAGTATTGGGAGAATGTATATGGTCAGATGAAACCAAAGTAGAACTGTTTGGTGAAAACACTATTCGTCGTGTTTGGAGGAGAGAATGCTGAGTTTCATTAAAGAACACCATACCTACAGTGAAGCATGGGGTTGGCAACATCATGCTTTGGGGCTGTTTCTCTGCAAAGGGACCAGGAAGACTGATCTGTGTACATGAAAGAATGAATGGGGCCATGTATCATAAGATTTTGAGTGCAAACCTCCTTCCATCAGCAAGGGCATTGAAGACGAAACGTGGCTGGGTCTTTCAGCATGACAATGATCCCAAGCACACAGCCAGGGCAACGAAGGAGTGGCTTCGTAAAAACGAAGGAGTGGCTTCGTAAGACAATTGGTGGCTGACTAAATACTTTTTATCCCCACTGTAGATTTCTGCAGCACAAGGCTGAAACAAATGAATGCAAGTTTTATTGACATAATATGAAACTGCCTAAATTTGTCTTCACTTCAATCCTTTTTAGTGGCACCCTTGTGCTGCACTACATTATAGGTTGTAAGCATACGTCCTGCTGAAAATGAAAAATTCTCCAAACTCTTGAATCATTTTCTGCAATAACCATGTGAATTGTTTGACACTTCCAACATTTTTAATCAGAATTTTTCTGTGCCATAATTAAAAAGTATAAAATATTTGTCGTATTGATCTTCTTGATGGAGAGATGGCTTGATTGCGTGGCCAGCAAAGTTGTACCGTGGTATTTCTTTTCCTTACTGTTTCATCACAGTGAAAGTTGCTTCTAATTATAACCCCATGGAACCAAATAAGTCTTGGACCATGACAGGTTCAGTCAAATGCACTGAAGGAGCTGTCCACTTTGGACAGTCCATTTTTGGAAGAAGAGTCCTCCATAATAAGCAGACTACTGTGTGTGTCCCTACTCCCACCACCAACATTGAGTTTTAATCTGTGGGTGAAACTGACAGTAATATTTAATTTAATAGTCTTATTTAATTGGATTACATTTATTGATGATAAATTTATTGAAAAAAGCAAATTATAGTTACGTTAACAGTTAGTATGGCTGGAATCTATTCCTGCATAGTGATTCAACCAAACTTGTGAAAAAAGTTAATTTTTTTTCACTAATCCTAAACTTTGCACTAATCCTAACTGTAGCCATAACCCTAATCCTAAACAACAGTTATGGTTAGAGTTTTTTGTACTGGGTTTGACTGGGTTAACTTGGTCTATGTATCAAATCATGACCACACTGGTAATTGCCAAGGTATACATGCAGTGTCAGACTGGGGCGGCTGGGGCCCAGCTGTGAAGCTGATTCTTAGATCCCACCAAGGGTGTTTATTCCTGGTGTCTTCCAATGTAGTTGATTCTTGGGGTCCACCAGTAGAGTTCATTCCTCAAGCCCACCTGTGGTGTTGATTTTTTAGGGCCCACCCTACAGATACCGCTCATCCCTCTTCCACTCTGTCTCTAGTTCTTTGCCTTTCACCTTTAAATATAGCCCAAGGCCTGGCATGCTAAGGGGTCCAATATGACCAGGGGCTCACTGGGCTTTTTTCCTGTTCCTCTGTGTTCCAAACCAATGTGTATGGTTTTTTGAAACACTCTGTTAAAATTGGAAGTATTCAAAGCACAAGCACGTGGGTCAATGAATCACTGGGAAAAAGTATCTTTATTCAGGGCTGTTACTAGGGAAGGCTGGGCCCCACACACCTCAAATGAACACCCAAATTGTGCACCTAAAACATATAAAAGTAAATTGCAGCAAATCATGAATGATACTAACTAAGGAGTGTGGTATAATAAGTCAGAAAAGTAATTGGACATCCAGAAATAAACTTATGTCACAGGGAGACTTACTGACCACACAAGGGGGGAAGGTCCACCATATAGTGATTGTCCTCAATAACAAGACCAGTGTCACGACCATCTTACAAAACATGGCAATAGATCGCATGAATGGACAAATTTATCTACTTAAGACAAGGAGATAAAATCTCGTACAACTCTTGATGAAAGACCATGCAATTTCCAAAAAAGAGAAAGTTGAAATAGAGAACTTACCTCAAATGGGGATAAGAAATCAATGCAAGTCCTTCCACAGATGTCCTAGGTTAACGGCAATCCAATGCCACTCATATGTGGGGCAGTTTCGCGCGAGATTACACACGGCGCACCACAGGTCGCTGTGCACGTTACACTAACATGTCCCGTGCAAGTGAAAGCCAGTACCGGCCACGCGCGACCCCACACTCCAGGAAGCAGTTCTGAGAGACGGCTCGAAGGCGCTTCAATATCGCGCCCTCTATCAGCATGCCTGAGTCCGGCCCATGTGACCCAGACTCCGCCCTTAGCAACCCCCATCAAATCAGCTAGGCTTCCCAGCTCCCGCTAACACAACTATGCATGTGTGCACGCTGAGTTTAAAGGGCCAGGGTGCAAATCAAACAGTGGTCTATTAAAATAAACACTGGATTAAATTAACGGACAGAAACATTTAAGATGATTAGATATTCTATCGACAGTGGAATGCAGCTAAGGCAAATAGAATGCAATGCTACTAAACAAAGCAAAAGAAATAGAAAGGACAAAGAAAAAGAAAAAGAAAAGTAGGCAAACCCAGAGAGGATGTTTCACAAATAGATCGTTGTAAATATATAATATACAGATCACATAACAAGGCATATTGATACTACAGAACAAAGTGCTTATATTCTCTCTAGAATGATAATGTTCAAGGAAAAAAAAAAAAAACATTCTGAAATGAAATCCTCTAGATGTATCTGCTATAATCAACGACTCCATTCCAGCCCAAAAGGCGCGTATGTTTTCAGCGTCACAATCCAAAACGTTTCTTCTCTGTAATAGTTCTTTTATTGATATCCCTTTACCTATGGTAGATTTAATGTTTTCAATGCCAATCCATTTCATGCAATTTGATGTCGCCTTATGATGAAGCCATACATGCTTGGCTACGGGTGTTATCCCTCTGATGCCTCACATCTCCGACGGAGTTCGCAGACACTGTCGACGCAGTTGGCGTATGGTCCTTGCGACATATTATCCCGCAGACGCAATAAGTTGACACAGAGAAACAACTTGCGTAGTTTTACATGTGATGAAATCGCGAATGTAAAACAGTTTTTTCTTGTATGTGTCCTCAAAAAGTGGAACATTTCTCCATTTGTGGACATGCGAAGCAGAGTCTCGACACTAAAAAATCCTTTTAGGTCTTTTGTGCACACGGTTCGATTGTGTTGTCTCACAAAAATGGACTGTGCACGAGGACAATCTAGCAGATTCCTACTCTTATTAGGTTATTGTGGAGCGTCACCTATATTCCCTTAATGTCCTCATCCATTAAGAATGTACCAATGGTTGGCGTATAAAATTTCTCGCAACCTCATCAGAGGCAGTTATCAAAGCGCCTATTATTGTGTCGTTGATCGGGTACCTCCTCTCTCCCATTAGGTGACAATAGGGTCCAGTCTTTTCCCTATCAAGGGCATTGCGATATGATGCTCGCAAAACACTGTCTGGGTAGCCTTCACCTGGAACCGTTATCCTGAGATCCAGGACTGCTCAGCAAAACTCCTTCCTTGTGGAGCAGTTCTCCTAAGTCTTAGGTACTAGGCCACCCACGCGGGTATCCCTCTCTTGAGGGGGACGGATGATTACTGTCCACCTCAATTAGTGAGTTAGTTGAACATTGGTTTTCTAAAGATACTCGTGACCAATTCACCTGTAGAAGACTTGGAGATTGTTACATCTAAAAGATGATTAGATTCTATATTGATCTTGATGTGAAATCTGGAGGCCTAGAGTCTGTTGCGATTAAGTTCATTCTGCATCCCTGCATTATTCTTCCCTTGTCACAGTTCCTGATGATGAAAACCTTCTTCTATGAAGACGTTGCCAAAAGGGTAATCCTTCTTCAACAAAGGGGGGGTGGCTGCTCGCCCAAACACGACCGTGGTCTTTCACCAGCCGAGGTTACAGATTCGCATAACTTGGGTTGCAGTGGGGGACTACTATGGCATTACCCCATCAGCTGGTGGCAAGACCTTCACCGTCAAAATACAAAATAATTATGTGTCAGCGAGAACCGAAACATTCAACCACAAAATTTATTATGCAGATACAAATTGACAACCCCGTGATTTAGGAAAAAAAATAGAAAGCCTCAGGCCAGATCATGGGTATAGAGTATATAGGGACTCAAGTCAATACTTGCTAAAGTATGTAGTTCCATCCACAAAAGATACCATCCAGACGTCTTTAAGGAGATCCATTGTGTCTCTAGTGTATGACGGTAAAGATTGTACAAATGGGGGACAAAATTCTGTCCAGTATACCCTAAAATTGGGACCACAGGGCTCCAATACCAGACTCGACTTATTGGACGTCCTCTTAAGGGATTGGTGCCCTTATGTTCATTTGGGAGACTGTAAATGTTGCTATAGTCGGAAATTTTGGTGAGAGAAGAAAATTTTAATTCGGACTCGTTATAAGTTCGTTTCCTCATTTGATTCAATTAGAAGTTGTTTAAGTTCCTGCGTGTATTACTTAACGTGAGATCACTTTGTAATATCATAGCCCATGACCTTTCCGAGAGAGAGGCTATCACAATATAACAATACTGCATGACGTCCATGATTACAAATGTTTCCCGTGTTGGATGGTTTGAACAGATATCATGGTCCATCTCAAGTTTGAGTAAAGCTTATCTCTGCTTCTGAATAATTTTTTAGCTCTAGACCCTTTAATTTTTTCAAGAATCCTGTAAAACTGACTCCAGAAGAAATATGGTCAACAACATGAATCCTCAACTACGTGGAGGCATCTTATGCTTTTTTCTTTTAAATCTGTAAACGGTCCTTTACGAATTCAGTTTTGAGTGTTGTGAGAGGCCATAAAGAAGACGAACGTCTTCAACCATGTCTCGATGGAATATTCCCTAGTTCTATGCTCTCTTTGCGTTTCTTTAAGAGCAAAGAATTTTTCAAATGGAGCTTGCGAGCAAAAAGGTGCAGATCCTTTGTCCAAGTGAAGCGGTCAAATTGGTCGTTGGAAACAAAGGATAGGACCCCTTTTAAGGAGACGAATTTAATCTGAATGTTAACACTTTTTGTGATAGATTTATGATCTGCATATCATCTACATTGGTGACTTTATGTCCGATAATTTAGCTGGTGAGGTCCTCTCCCTCAACTGTATAGGGGTTCTTGTTATCTAAATATATTGTTATGACGCTGACCTGCCCCTCTACCCTGTTCCTTCTAGGTTTAAACTGAGATCTAGAATTACTACTATTCTGATCACGAGTCAACGTGACGACAATCTGTCTCGTTGAGGAGGAGATCAATAATGTTCTCTTTGCCGGTTTCTAAACCCAGACAATACTAAAGGGCCTTATTGTCTGAAGTCACTCAGGTCTCTTGGAAATTGTTTATGCTTTCGTTCTTTAAGCTGTTATTAAAACCTTTAATGGTATTTTCAAGCTGTTCTCCTTATTGGCAAATTAGCCTCGCCCCGAGAACTTTTGTGTTACCTCTAGCTGTTCTTATGTTTTTATTCAGATCCTCCAAGATGATCTTTTCCTCCTCCTAGCATAACCACGTCTCATAACACGTTAGAGAACTGGAAAGTTGCTTTCTGTCCCAACTTAGTCGGAGGATTGACTAAGATGAGGACCTATTACCGTACGGAGGGGGATAAGTGAGATCCTCAAACCTCGAGGTTACAATGTGTGTTTTTCAAATAGTTTTTAAGACTCTCTACCTCCCCCCAGGACGTAATCTGTTCCTTAGACGTACGGGTCACCTCTTTTAAAGCTGTACAAAAGTTGTGGTATATTTTGTTGTAAGGTACTTAAGTTACTAGGCTGTACATTGTCAGAGAAAAATCTTTTGCCTCTATTGTCCATTGTTCATACTTGGTCTCTGGATGTGAAAAACCAGTCATTTTGCACTACAAATATCCACAAAAACAGAGGAAACAATCCACCAAGCAGGGATAAGTACCGTTAACCAATAAACGGTAACTATTTCAGATAGGGAGTAAAATAATAAAAAATAACTTTTATTAAATATATGATAAAATGTAAACACCAGGCCGAAAACAGATTGGATGACTCAGTAGAAAATCCCTACAAAGTCTAGGGACAATAAGGCCTATAGTATTGTCAGGGTCCTAGAAAACCTGGCAAGAGAAGCTAATACTGATCTCTCCTCAAACGGAGACGATTAGTCGGGACGTGACAGGGATCAGATAGTAGATAATTCTAGAATCCTCAGGTTAAACCTTAGAAGGAACAGAGGTAGGAGGGGAGGTCTAGCGTCATATAACAATTTTTTAGATTCAGATCACCTATAAGTTGGCGGAGAGGACCTCACGGCTAAATTATCGGAACATTAAACAAGTCAACCAATGTGATGTTATGCTGATCAAAATCTCATCACAAAAAAGTTGTTAAACAGCAGATGAAATTCGTCTCCTTTAAAAGGGGTCTATCCTTTGTTCCAAATGATCCAAGTTCTGAGCGCTTCACTTGGACAAAGGATCTCTGCACTAGTTGTTGAGCGTATTACGTTGGCTATCTACTTCAGGGAGATAGTCGATAGTCGGCCACCATCGATAAGGTTTTTCGATAGTGAGCAGTCGATTATGAGTGATGACCAATAAAGTCTATGGGGTGCAACAAAACACCTTCATTCTTACACCCAAACAGGGCTGGAGAGCTGGAATTAACAGCCACAACAGTCAAATGGGATACCTGCTACTCTTTCGGCACACACTTAGGCTATAAAAGCACAGAAAAAAAAGTTCACAAACCATTCACTATCCCGTTCTTGTACCACAGCTTGACCCTTAACATGCATCAACACAAATTAAAAAGTGCCAGAACGGCAGTATTATTTGAAACAAGTCATTTTACTTGAACCGGACATTGAATATCCCTGTTCCTGGGAAAGACAGCATGTCCCTAAAAACCTGCATGACCCACAGATATTAAAACAGTGTCGGAAGAGAGTAGTCATTTGAACAACATTTTAGTTGAACTGGACCATAGACAAACCCTGTCCATGGGGACCGTTAGGCATGACCCTTAAAACCTGTCTGTCCCACAGATTAAAAAGTGCCGGAAAATGGAAGTCTTTAACAACAATTTTAGTTTGAACTGGACATTGACTATAACCTGTCTGTTGCCACAGCATGACCAGGGCTGGGTTACAGTGGGTGCGGTGAGACCCGGCTGGCGTCTGTCATCTCATTAACACGTAGGTTAAAAATGCCCTCGATGACGAAGCAACGAAAAACTGTGTGCTGACAGCAGAGTGCGGAGGAAAGCGGAAGTGTGAGAACATCCAGCCTTCTCTCAGTAACACAGTCAAGGACCTGGGTAGCGCTTGCCACTCCGTAAAGAGTGCGGACCAATGAGCTTACATTGGATATACTGGTGGTTAACGCTCCTGTTCCTCCCACGGTGCCCTTTCTTGGGCATTCTTTTTCTCATTTTACTCCACGTTGCTGGAGGAAAAATTGTCTCTGTAATTTGTTCTCTGTCCAGTGCTCATTCTACATGTGTCTGAATAAACCTACATATGGTAAGTTTGCCTGTACCTCCTTGTAAATTCATAGGAATTTTTTACCAGACTATTTTGTATCATGCAAGTTTTTTAGTAGTTTAATTCTAGAAAACACATTTTTAAAATAGGATGGAAATCCCACCATGGTCTTTGTTTTCTCTTTTTTAATCTGTATATCTGTGTTTTTCATACAGGGAGTGATAGCTATGTTAAAGATCTTGCAAAAAACAGTCATTTTGCAATATGTGTCCATTAACAGTGTCATACCCATTCATGCTTCTGACGTGCCACCATCACCCTTGAGCCACCCTTGACAATTGTGAAGAACAATGTCTGTTAGAAACAACATTTTTTTATAATAGGAACCTGTAGTATAGCTGCCATTTCAAAGCAAAATGCCCCCCCCCCAAAAATTCGAAAGCATGACCTTGAGCCACTTTGGACAATCGTGGAAGAACAAATGTTGGTTAGGGAAACAACATTTTTTTTATAAGAAGACCTGTAGTATAGCTGCACTTCCAAAGCAAAAGCCCCCAAAAAATTCAAGCAAGACCCTTGACGGCCACTGTTGGACAATTTGTGAAGAAACAAAAGTCTGTTAGTAAACAACATTTTTTTATAATAGGGACTATGTAGTATTTGCTGCATTTCAAAAGCAGGCATGACCCAAAAAAATTTAAAAATTGACTTCTCAGCACTGTTTTAAAAATCTGTGAGGGAGAAATGCCATTTAAAAGACACATTTCTGTTTTCAAAGGACCTTGATCTAATTTGATGTATCTCACCCCCCCCACCCCCCCCCCCCCCCCCCCCCCCCCCTCAGCTACATGACCCAAATAATTATAAATATGCTTCTCAGCATATTAAATATTGTGAGGGAGAATTGCCACTTAATAAAAGCCACATTTACTGTCCAAAAAGGACAATAATTATAGCTGTATCTCACAGCAACATGACCTCAAAACCATTGACAATGCGAAAAATGTCTTAAGATAAATGTGATGAGTTAAATGGAATACGGTGTTGTCATAAAACACTTGCTGTCTTTTACCAGTCTCCTCACAGCAAACCAGCAAAATGAAAACTGTTGGGAAAAGCTATGAGTCGAAGTTTAAAAAAATGTACAGTTAAGAAATGATCATTTTAAAAAACATTTTTCAAGAGGACAATTTCTGTTTGAAGAGTGAATGTGATTAGACGGCAACTAATCGGTGACCTCGGCAATTGGGGCAACAACATCATCAGAGATCCATGCCTGATTCATCTTGATGAAAGTCAAAAGCATCAACATTATCTGTGGGAAAGCGGCCTCGCGTTTGTCTGTAATGGACTCATCACAGCTGTGCTGAGGTATGCCGCCTAGATATGACGCTGGCTGCTGGGCATGGACACGAACAACCTCTATCGCGTGGCCCCGGGGTGGAGGGCCAGCTCGGGCCATTCGTCAATTTGGTTACCCAGAAGCTCTATTGGGTCCGGAAAACAGATCAAAGCACTCGGTATTGAGACGAGATAGTCGTGCACCATGATTTACAGCTGGATCTCTGTGTGCTTGGATGTGTGCCCTGGCATTGCATGCATTGGTGAGGTAGTAACAAAGATTGCCAGAGGTCACACCCATTAGGCTTCTGCACACATGGCCTGCTGCTGCCGCTACGCCTTACTTGGCACTCTACTGCTGTTCACGTCGTGATGTTGTTCACCATGACATTTGGGGGAAATGTGTGAAAGCATGAACACAACAGATGTATTTCCCCACAGGGGGTTTTGAAAATCAATAAGGCAAGAGTCATCCTTTTCCTGCATTTTACTCCTATTGGGTGGGTGGATGGATAAAGAGCTGAGTTTTGTTTTGTTACCGGGGATCTAGGAGGGTGGCACCCAGTAACTGTTGTTCATTTCGATGGCCTTAATGCGAGGATCATGTTGGAGAAAGGAAATGGAGCTTCCAAGCACTCATTGTTGGAGAGATGGAAGCCTTGATTTCCCAAGCCCTCTGGGATCGAGGGCAACTAGCAAACTGATCTTCCTCTCTTTCCTCCTCCGCCCTCAAATTCGCGCCACTCTTTCCAAGGCAGGGACGTCGGTAACATCGGTGTCTAGGAATACCTTCCTCTCCTACACCTCCTCCTCCTCGCTGCCTTCCGGCTCAGTTTTCAACCAGCCATGACTTGCTGAGATGATGCACCCTGAGAGCTGATGCGCCACCCTTGCACTTGCTCTGGACCCGAACCACTGCCTAATGAAGGACCGGATGAAATTGTAGAAACTGTCGGGCCTTGTGGATTTGACAGAGGAAAGGCTCCGTGTCGCTCTGTGTCCGTTCCTCCTCCACATCGCTGAGCGGGAACCTGTTGTTTCAGAGTGTCCAACGGATGTTCCAGAACTAAGATCACCACCATGCTGACAAGGGCATCGCCGCATTGACCATTTTGGTGGGCTTCTTCAAAACTGGGCAAGGGATGTGTTGCAAAGCTCTTTCACCTGCCTCCACTCTCGGTGGCTCAACAACCGAGGTCGCACCGTGACTTGTCAGGTCATGTGTCATCTTCGTTACTGCGTTAATGGCATTGCGCTTGCTGCCACAATAGATGGAGCATGTGGAGGGGGAATTTCCAGCGTAGTTGCCACGTCAACAATGAGATGGCTTGACGGAGGAGTCCGAAGCCTGTCGCTGCAACGCCAGCCAGGCGGGACGAAGCAGGGTGCGAACGGCGGGAAGTGCGAACTTAGACTTCGAGCCTTACCTCAGCAGCGTCCAGGTGGAACCCGGTAGCTCTTTAGAAATTCTGGACGACAAGGTTCATGACATGTGCCAGGCAAGGGAATTGTGCTCCGTCACTACCGATCTAAGAGCGGCCAGCGATTTCGCCCGGTTATCGCGCACCACCTTGCCTGGCACAAGTGTTCTTGGCACCAGCCATGCGCTCGGTCTCGTTGCGGAGAGCCGTCCACAGCTCCTGACCTGGTGGCGTGACGGTCTCCAAGACAGAATTAATTTCAAACCGGCCTGGTTTCTCTGGGCACGTGATGCCACCTGTGGACCTTGGGGGAAAGAACCTGCACCATCCCTGCGGTGTGAAGAGCGTTTGCCGAAGCCATGTAGAAGCCACCGTTCACCCACAGGGACATCCCACCCAGCTCAACAAGTGGAGCGTCACAGTAGATATAGCTGGCTTGGCCGTGCTTACTAGTCATGTGCAGTGGTCAGATGGACTTTCCGGCCACAGATGCAGCACAGCGCGCTTGAAATTTTTGATGACACGTGGCTGGCCACGGGCCGAGGGAGGCTTTTTGGCAAAGAATGCCCTGCTCGGGCATCTGGTATTGGGGGCAGGCAAGCGGCCATGACGTGGCGGAACCCATTCTGTGTCCACCAGACGGGAAAAGGCAACATTTCCAAGGCCAAAAAAGCCTGGCAATGCCGACATTCAGGCTTTTGGCTTGGGATGGTTTTGGGTTTTAAAGTGTTTCTTCTGCCTCCCAAACCGGAAGACAGAAGGCTGGCTGTAGGGACTGGCGCTGTTCGGCGTGCAAGGTTCGTCAAGAAATGCAGAAGAGAAGGGGTAGGATGGGTCTCTGGTGGGTGCTGCTGCTGGTGGTACTCGGCGGACTGGTGGAGCTGAAGGCGGAGGGCTGATCCTGATCATGTGACTCTGAGATCTCTTCACATGGGCTAGGCTGAGGATACGTTGTGGTGCGGAGGAGGAGGAGGAGGAGACAGAGAGTGTGACAGTGGTTGGAGGCACGGCGTCGGTTCTGGCCTTTTTTGGCCCATGTGTTTGCCTCCTATTTCAACTCATGCATTCACTGCATCGTGTAATGACATGTTGGTGGTGGTTAACCACCTAAGGTTCTTGCCTTACTTATGCGTTTTACGGCAAAGGCGGCATTATGACATCGCTGGGTGAATCCAGAGGCTTGGGTCAAAGGAAGGTCAGGCTTGAGAGGTCCTGGACCTTTTTTGACGGCGATAAGCGAGGGGAGGAGCGGGGTTTGCGCGGACCAGTGGCTGGCTGGAATCATATCATCGGACTTCTGTGACGCCCTCTCCCTTTTTGAGGCGGAACTCTATACTGGACCAAAACCCATCGTCTTCCTCTAGTCAGGTGCTGAAGCGCTAGCAAGCAAATTTCTGCTGAAAAGACCAACGTTGGATCCGCATGTCGTCATCAATCATCAAAAAGGTGACTTTCGCCTGACATTCTGCATCACAGAGTGGGGCTACAATGCCTGCAAGGCAGGGCTGACCCGCCCGGGATTTTTGCTGATTGACCAGCTTCCTTCCCCTCCTCTGATGGCATCAGTAACTGGGCGTCAGAGCAGAGAAAATCATCCTCTTTGGCCTCTTGATTTTTAACATGCCTTCTGACCCCAACCGCAATTGGTCATCAAAGAGGTTTTCAGAAAGTGGATTATCCACAGTGGTGGGTACACGAGTTGACATTTGGGCTGCTTGTTGGACGGATGCGGGTGATGCTGATGACGACATTTGTGGCCGTGACTGGGGGGACGAGAGGTAAGACTGCTGGATGCAGGTTGCTTAACACTGAAGGACAGATTGGCGATGCGTTCGTTAATGAGATTCACAGGGCCCTGACCCAGCGATGACAGGGCCTGAGGTCCTGCAAACTGATGATCCGCTGGCATGCGTGTTGTCGCCAGCACTCTGAAGGAGAAACCCTTTTCATCGTTTCCTCTACCTCCCTGTCCTTCCCCCTCTTTGCTCGCTTACCACCTGAATTTCGCTCCATGTTCAAAATTATACAAATTTGAGAAGGTATGGAAGAGTTTTGGAAAGTCTCTTATTAAAAGACGGCAATCACAGCTATTCTCAAATCCCTCAAATCAAAAACAAAATTGCTGGATTCAAATATAACTGCAAAGTAGATCTATCAACAAAAGTGGCCCGCGCCAAAGTGAAAAAAACACGTATCTAAAAGTATTCGGATAATAAAAGGGATTTTTTGGCACCTATCAATTCCCTGTGGTGACTAAAAAATTGCAGTATTCACATTTAAGTGCAAGGTGCCCCAATGAACAAAGCTATAGTGCACCAAAGTAAAAAAAACACGTATCTGTAATGTATTGGGATAATAAAAGGTATTTTTTGGCACCTATCAAATTCACCTGTGGTAACTACACAATTGCGGGATTCAAATTTTAACTGCACGGTGGCTTTTATCAACAAATCTGGACTGGGCAAAAGTGCAAAAAACACGTATACTGTAATGTATTGGAAAATAAAAGCATTTTTTGGCCCCCCCCCCTATCAATTCACCTTTTGGTGACTACAAAATTGTGTATTCAAATTTACTGCAAAGTAGATCTATCAACAAAGCTGGCCTGCGCCAAAGTGAAAAAAAACACGTATCTGAAATGTATTTGGATAATAAAAGGTATTTTTGGGCACCTATCAATTCACCTGTGGTGACTAAAAATTGCAGTATTCCCCATTTAAGTGCAAGGTGCCTCAATGAACAAAAGCTGTAGGCGCCAAAGTCAAAAAACCGTATCTGAAATTTATTCGGATATTACAAGGTATTTTTGGCACCTATCAACCTGTTTGACTTGCTGGAAATTCTAATTTAAGTACAAGGTGGATATATCAACAAAGGTGGAAGGGGCCCAAAATTGAAAATGAAACACCTATCTGAAATGTTACTGATAAATAAAAGTGGTATTTTGCATCTAACAAAGAGACCTGCAGTTACTAGAAAAGATGTGGTATCCTATAAGTTCAGGCCTGCCCAATATCCAGGAAATATTTCAATAGAAAACTGTTAATAATAAAGCTATTGCAAATGTCTACACTAAGTCTTGGTGAACTTTATCCAGTATTCTTTATAGAGCTTGTCTGTGTTGCCGCGGGGCCCCCCCCCCCCTCCCCCCCGTGACTTTAAAGCAGTAGATGCTCCTTTAAAATTCTCTACCGAACTATATAAAATTTCCAATCTCTAATCTAACTAATTGTAAGGATCACAGCTAATAGTAGAGGTTTTTCTCTGTGAGAAATATAATAATTTAGTTGAGCTGTTTGGACAACAAGCAGAGCGCACGTCCTTCTGCTCTGAGACGCTGAGAGACACTGAGGCTGAACAGGAAAAGCTTTTTCTATGTAAAAACAAGGTCATGTGATTTTTTCCAGCCAATCACAACCATACACATCCCAGTCATTGACGTCGCACACACATCTCACCCTGCTCTATTCTGTAATCTAATTTGCTGGCCGCCAAAATTACAGGAAGCGCCGAAAAAGGCGCGATCTTAATAGATGATGCACAGATTTTAACCTAAATTATCGCATGATCTAAAAAATCAGATAACCATAAAAACTGTGCCGATTTCAACTTTGTCGATAATAATCGCTCAACACTAGTCATGGATTAAAATCCTGCAAGGCACACACAGTCCCCATGCTCAAGAAAGCACATGTCCATGCCCATTTGAAGTCCATCAATGACTATCTGGATGATCTAGAAGAGGCACGGGAGAAAGTCATGTAGTCAGATGAGACCAAAATAGATTGTGTCATTATCCATAGTGAAACGAGTACTGTATCAACATGGGCTGAAAGGCCCCTCTGCCAGGAAGAAGCCATTACTCCAAAAGAAACATATAAAAGCCAGATTAATGTTTGCAAATGCACACAGGAACAAAGACCTACATTTTTGGAGAAATGTCCTTTTATCTGATGAAACTAAAATTGAACTGTTTGGCCATAATGAGCATTGTTACATTTGGAGGAAAAAGGGAGAAGCTTGGAAGTCTAAGAATACCATCCCCACTGTAAAACAAAGAAGGAAGATGTTGGCGGGGTCATGTTGTGGGGTTGTTTTACTGCAGGAGGGACTGGTGCACTTCACTAGATATATCACCACAGAATGGTTATTCAACCCTAAAAAACCCATAGAGAGCCATAATTCCAATCTATGGTTATATATATATTTACCGTAATCTAGGGATCGACTTTTTTGGTCCATGTGCTCATTTCACTCTACAGTAGATGAATACCTTAGCAATTGTGGTCTACAAAATGTTTTTTTTTTTTTGAGTAAGTTATTGTTTTGAAAGATCAATTAACTTATATGCTTAGACATAATATATTCTATAAGTATTATAAATAAAAAATATTATTAATATATATTAGAATTTAACGTTTTTTTGGGTTTGTTTTTTTCACTTACATAGATAAATCCCTTTAGCAATTGTGGCTAAAAAGGGTTTTTTTTTTTTGAGTTTTTTTTTAAAAAACTTCAATTTCATACTTAGAACAAAATATACCTGAAAGACTTTAAATAAAAAAAATTGTGGTGGTACATATCCCCCCAATAAGTAGGTAAGTGTATTACAGCCCACCCATAGTAGGAAGACTTCTCAGTAGGTAGGTATATGGGGCTCCCCAATAGGTAGGTACATAGGGTCCCCCAATAGATAGGTTGGTATATAGTGTTCCCGCAGTAGATCGGTTGTTATATTGGACCTCCCATTAGGTAAGTAAGTAGGGCTCCGCAGGGAGGAAAGTAGGTAGATAGTGCCCTTCAGTAGTTAGGTAGAAATATAGAGCCACACCTGAGTAGGTATATATGGCCCTCCAGTATGTAGGAAGGTATATAGGGCCTTCAGTAGGTAGGTAGCTATATAGGGGCCGCTGCAGTAAGTAGGTAGCTACCGATGTGTTCCTTTGTAAGTAGATAGCTATATAGAGCATAAACATATGTAGACATGGAGGTACCCCATTTAAAATAAAAATAATACCTCGTCTCGCTCCCCTGGCATGTACACCTGCTCTAGGCCTCAGTCAGGTGCTTTAGGCTTGGGACCTAGGACAGGAAGCAGGGCAGGCAGCACGATGACATTACTTCATTACATAACACAGCAGGGGTAGGGCCATAGGCTTGTTTTTTCTACCATTCCTGTGAATCAAGGGGGTGCGGGCAAGGCTGCATATAGCAGTACCAGCTGTATTGCAGTAATGGTGGCCCTGGGGGCAAGGAACACATCGCTTCTTACCCCCATTGTTAAGGATGATATGAAAACTTAAGGACCTTGGGAGCTTAACAGTTAATGAAATAATTCTAAGCTATGATTCTCTTTTTAATAAAGTCAACTTGACCTGTTTCCTAAGTAATCTGCTTTAGTGGCAGTATCGAGTGAACTTTGATGCTAACGACTCAATCAATAAACTAATAAATGTTACCTGCAATAAAGGATAAGAAACTGATAATTACTATTAGGCCAAATAAGGCATCATGTTCTTATAAAAACTTTGTACCTAAATCTGGTGATGTGTCTTAAAGACTTATGTCATAATTATGCAAGTCAGGGGAACGCCCTCTGTTCAGGTGTATAAATATACGATGATTCTATGAATAAATTATGCATTGTACTCAGAGATCTTCTGGTCATCTGTGTACTCTGTGTCAAGCGGTCCGGACTGCTCCATACATCCAACCTGGCTACAATCCAATATACCTAAGGGTCTCCCCTTCGTGAGACCACCCTAACACCATCATAGTTTTTAATCTCATGCACATCTGCAGGATGCGCATATAGTTGAAAATATGAGCCAGAACTCGAAGCCCACCAGGTGGAATCACCAGCCCACATGAGGGCACTCTTGTTTCTATTATTTGACCACAGCAAGCTTGACTATGATTGGTTATTCCCTTTTTTCCTTTACCCTGTATCTGTCTGTTTTCTACTTGTTCTGTCTTTCTCACTCAAATTTGCCTTTCAATGCTCTTTGCAGACATACCCTTGGCCTTCAGCAGCAAAATCCTTCCTGTTTCATGGCAGGCTCTGTTGAAGACCTAAAGAGAATCTTAAATTCTGTTATCCAAGGGTGTAATATTATGGATAGCTTGTTTGAGTGAGTTTTCCTTGTTCTGTCTTCTTTTTGTAAGTTTGGGGAATTGCAATTCCCTAACAATAACTATGAGTCTGGAATAGACTTCCTTTTATGATGGGAGTAATGATAGATGTAAGTTATTTGTTAAAATACTGTGATATGACACAATATATGTTAAAAGGCTTTTTATTTTACTGAAAAGGCCAATTTTATGTCATGGTGCCAAGAATGCCAACAGATTGAACAATGGATAAGACCCATAAGCAATGGATTACCTGTTAGACTGTTATGTTGTTATACTGTATCATGCTACAGCAGTAGGTCTATATGGACAGTACTCATGGTCCCTGTAAAAATTGCAGTTCTGTTGCATTATAATCATTGCTTGCAGAAATTACTCATTGAAATGTGGCATAATGTTTAGCTGTTCCAGACAAGACCTCCATAGCTCCACGTGGCATTGCTTTATGAAACACTATTATGCTTTATTCGAAGAGGATCCTTTACAATAGCCTCTTAAAAAAATGTGATCACATCGTTTATTTGGTAATTTCACGGTAATCACTTTATGATAAATTCTGCAGAGATTTCCAGGATTTTTTCATAGTAATTTTATGTGCAATTACTTTTCATTCTTCACAACATAAATAGCTGTGTAATTACCACATGTTCACAAAATACTTGGTTATTTCTTTGCATTCTGAGTATCTGAAACCTTGATTATGAAAAGGATCATCTCCTTCATGCGTACATTTTAGGCAATGGTCTTGGCTTAATACTTCATTTCCTATAATTAGATGATGTGAGCTGTGGTCATGATGCCAGTCATAGAAATATCAGAAAATCATACGTGGGTTAAACCATCATGTCTACTGTGCTTTTCATTTGAATTCATTTAATGTAATAATTATTTTCATCAGTCATAGAAAACTATATGTACATACTGTTTAAAGGCACAAGACATATATCCAAACATGTAACTTGAAACTCCTTAGTCCTAATACAAAATCTGTAACAGAGCCCCCAACAACCATGTGCTATTTATAATATTGGACTGTTTTTATGTGCAGACAGGCATTTGTGCTCTTTTAGGTGTAGAGTAGTGATCGTAAATGTAAAGTTGCTTGCACTATAGAGAATGTGATAATATAATAAAATATCATTTTCGGTTGCAGAGCTACAGTTCAGAGGTAGGTAATAGTTTGGAGTTTACTTTTTATTCCATTCTGCTGCATGGTCATTATTTTATGGCTCTTCATTTTTTTTCCTTCCTAACCTCCAATAGCCATAACTTTTTCATTTTTTCATCTACATAGACAGATGAGGACTTTTTTTGTGGGACAAGACATAATTCTTAATGTTGCCATTGACTGTACTGCAGAATGTACTGGAAAACCGAAAGAAAATTCTAAGGGGTGAAATGTGAAGACAAACGTCCTTGGCCATTTCTGCAGGGGTTAAGCTTTTATGGCATGGACTCTTTAGTATAAATAATGTGTTATCTGTATTCTGCAGGTTGGTACAAATCCAGTGATACTGTTCCAAATATGTTGGGTTTTTGCTACGCTTTAGTGCTTTTAAAAAAAACTAAAAACAGACTATCTCTTACATTTGCACTGCAGTGCCACTTTCTGCAACCAATAACATTTTTTTCCACCTATGGACCTCATTGAGGGCTTACTTTTTTGCTGGTTGAAGTGTAATTTGTATTGGTACCATTTTGGGATACATACAATTTTTTGATCACTTTTATTAAAATTTTTTGAGGGTGTGAAATGATTAAAAAAATGCAGTTATAACTTTGGATTAATTCTTCCTGGCAGCACACATATGTCTATTTTGAATAGACAATCTCTGAATATGATGCTGAGCAGGTACACTCAGCTTATTTAGTCGACCATGGCAAGGCCTGTTCTGAGTAGAACCTGTGTTATTAAGCCGATGAATGGTCTTGACCACCATACTCAGCTCAGTTTCAGGGTGTTGTCAATCCTTTTATAGTCTACACCATCTTTATGTAGAGCAACAATTCTTTTTTTCGGATCCTTAGAAGGTACTTTGCCATGAGGTGCAATTTGAACTTTCCGTAACCAGTATGATAGTGTGAGAGAGAGCACACCAAATTTAACACACCTGATCCCCATTCACACCTGAGACCTTGTAACACTAATGAGTCACATGACAATGTGTAGGGAAATGGCAAATTGTGCATAATTTTTCCATTTTTATTTATGGGTGTGCTCACTTTTGTTGCCAGCGCCATAGACATTGATGGCTGTGTGTTGAGTTATTTTGTAAGCAAACTAAATTTACACGGTTATACCAGGTGTACACTGACTACTTTACATTGTATAAATGTGTCAAATCTTCTATGTTGTCCCATGAAAAGATATAAAACAATATTTACAAAAATGCGAGAGGTGTGCTCACTTTTGTGAGATACTGTATAATGTTTTTATTGCAATAGATATTATATGACCAGACAGGAGATTGGCAAGTGACCTCAGTGTGGTGTAGCTGGTTAATGGGAATGTCATGCTTACCAGTGTGGGCTTGCTGGTTTACGTATTGCAGCGACGCCTTAAAATCAACCACAGAGGCTTTCAGCTTTGGGATCTTGCAGATTTTATTCATTGCTAAAAAACTTGTGGGACATTACACTCCTGGATCTCCACATTGGGACAGCACAGATAGGAGTATATTAACTGTTTAAACTCTAACTATCCTTTACACTTTACTTTACACAACTCTCGTGACATCTCTCCTCCAGGAGAAGGATTCTCCCCATCTCTCTTTTGTGAGTGGGCCAACCTTACATTCACTCTGGAGTTTTACTGGGGCATTGCAGGGGTCCTAAAACAAATGGAGTCTGGGTTCTCTTTGTTACATTTCACTCAATAGGACAGAATTCACACAGCATTTTTCACGGCCCATTGTGATCCGCAGCATATGTTTTTAAGAAAAAATAAAATGTATGCTTCTGTCACTAATTTTATGAGCTTTCTGCATAAGTAATGCCCCTCACCTCAGCAGTACACTGTGCAATGAAAATCAGCGCTGACAAATTTGCCTTCTCAAAACCACACATTTATGTATGATAGTGTTATATCTCTACATAAATACAGTTAACAAATACTTATGCATGGAGCAACGATACTACACATATAACCATCATATGATTACTAACAAAATCCCACAATACCGAGATTATCAATCTCAAGTCTACCACTATTTAAGGACGAAATAATACTGCAAGACCAGGATCACATTTGACCATCACATAGTGACTACCAGTTGTACACAGGCTCTGCAGACTTAGAAGTGATTACAGTACAGCAAGTGACTCACAGGTGACATCTTCTGTAATCGGACTGGAACTCTTCCCCTCGTTTTTTTTCCTTTCCTGGTCATGACTTGTCTTTTCAGAATATGCCACACATGCATTTAAGAATCCTCACTTTTACAGCACTTCCATATCTATGCCCTACTTCTGGAAAAATTTCCCATGGGTTGATAGGTGGACGTAGGGGGTTATGGGATGATAAGTGGGGCCTGTATTTTGCAGGAAGGAGGTATATGCCACAGCTTACAAGCACAACATCCTGGGGGAAGAAAGAGGTCCAACCCTCTGGAGGTTGTGCTGCAGCTGTGGCCCATACCCCCATGATCATGTTGTGTGGCCTGAACTCCATTCCTTGCACTCCCAGAAGATCAGCCACAAGGGATGCAGTAAATAGGGTTACTGTGTGACTAGGCTTTGTGTTCTAGAAGAGACAGCGTCACAATTAATTTTACTTTTATATCCTGAACCAGTTTCCGGTAAAGGCTTGGCTCGGGACAGCAGCTCTTTTATCTGAGGCAAAAGCCCCAGTTAGAATGGTCTATCGATGCCCCTGCTGGGCGCTTTATCTGTTCTCCAGGCATTGTGACCCAAGCCTCCCCATTACCCACACCCCGCTAGGTCACAGCACGTGTCATACTTCTACCCTTTCTTCTATGTTTCTCTTCATCGTACCCACTTCTCTCTCTCTCTTTCTCTCTCTCTCTCTATCTCTCTCTCTCTCTCTGTGCTTTTCCCTTCTTAATCTGTATTTCTCCTTACTTGGTTCTGTGAGTTTAAGGAACTATTTTCTTTACTCCTGCCTACCACTGCCGGCTAGTGGGTAGGTGATTCCTTTTGATGGAACAAAACGTCAGACTAGACTAGCATCTGGCAACTACTCATAACTGTTACTTCTGAGGTAACTCTCTAGAATGTCTCAGGCTCTCTATTATAACTGTGTAACCAGCACTCTCTAACTTCACCTCACTCAGATTGACTGCAGTTCTAGCTATACTGTCTCCCTCTACCTTACCAATTGTCAAACTGATGAGAGACAAAATGAGAAAACAAATCCCGAAAATCACATTGTCTGATTTGGAAAGAATTTATTTGCAAATTATGGAAGAAAATAAGTATTTGGTCAATAACAAAAGTTCATCTCAATACTTTGTTATATATCCTTTGTTGGCAATGACAGAGGTCATACGTTTTCTGTAAGTCGTCAAAAGGTTGGCACACAGAGTTGCTGGTATGTTGGCCCATTCCTCCATGCAGATCTCCTCTACAGCAGTGATTTTTTTTGGGGCTGTCGCTGGGCAACACAGACTTCCAACTCCCTGCACAGGTTTTCTATGAGGCTGATATCTGGAGACTGCTTAGGCCACTCCAGGACCTTGAAATTCTCCTTATAAAGCCACGCCTTAGTTGCCCTTGTGGTGTGCAGGGAATCATTGTCATGCTGAAAGACCCAGCCATGTTTCATCTGCAATGCCCTTGCTGATGGAAGGAGGTTTGCACTCAATATCTCACAATACATGGCCCCATTCATTCTTTCATGTACACAGATCAGTTCATTGGTTCCTTTTGCAAAGAAACCAGCCCGGCAAAGCATGATGTTTGCACCACACCCCATGCATTTCACCGTTTAAGGTATGGTGTTTCTTTTGGATGCAAACTCGAGCATTCTCTTTTTCCTCCCAAAAACAACATTTCTAACTTGTTTAATCTGACCATATAAACCTTGTCAAAAATCAATTATCTGTGCAACACATCCGCATATATTTTTGAAAAACGAAAGCATAGGTGGCACACTGAAGAAGGCAATAGCATGAGCATCTATATACAAAAAATCAGTGCACACCAACTAAAAAACCAAAGTGGGAAACATCAAAGGGGTAATATAGGAATATTGGAAATGTATTACTGGGGGCTCAAGAAGAAAAATATGAATAAACCCTGGTGACTGCTAGTTTACAGTATTTTTTGCGATCAAACAGATTTGTTTATTAAGCTCACCCGCCCAATGAGCGTCAAGGGAATCCCAAGCAGCAGGTTGGAGTTCCCCCCCTAAACCAGCTGAAGCAGTGTGTACGCTCACTAGGATCAATTCCAAGACTACAGCGACAATCTCAGCGAGGCCGTAGGAATAGGAAACCTGCTTATTGAAAAATAATCCTGCACCAGTTTTAAAAAGGTAAGGGGAGTGGCAAGTCAAGGCCAATGAGGTTTTTTTTTTGCTAAATTCGCCCAACAAATAGACTTTCAAAAATCAATTAGGCCTGTGCACATCAATCCAAATAATATTTTTTGTGAAAAACGTAAGGCATAGGTAGCCCACACTGAAAAGGCAATAGGCATCTAACATCATAAATACCAAAAATCAGTGGCACTACTAAAAAACTAAGGTTTGAAACATCAAAAGGTATAATAGAAATATTGGAAAATGGCCATTAAGCTGCCCTAAAGGAAAATATAAAAACCTGGGACTCTTAGTGTTGTAGGCACAGTTTTTTTTGGTATTAATACATGTTGTAACTCTGGTGTTTTTTTAGCCCATAGAAAGTAAGTAGAATATTGGGAAAGAAAATCAGGGCGATTTACCTTTTTAGACAGGCGCTAAACTGAGTAAAAATGAACATTTATTTGTGATAGTGAGGGCTTTTTTCCGAGAGGGACTAGCTCCTCCCTTCCTCCCACAACTTGATGTATACAACAAAAAAACTGAAAATACACAGAACTATTTTATAGTCAACAAAGAACATGATTTCTTTCAAAGGGATCTTAGAATTCTTAAAAATAAACAAAAATGCGAAATTTATAGGGTAGAGGCAGTTTTTATTTACAAACCGTGGTCCAAGAATTAAATCAAGGATGCCCCTGGAATCTTGACTGAAGGCGTGAGAACGGGATGGATCAGGTAATTATTTCTCCTTTATGTCTTAACATATGCAAATCCAGGGGAGATTTTTGTTTTTTGGCACTCACAGTTTTTCCACACATAGCTTTTTTGACATTTGAAGTCTGGCTAAATGAATATTTTGATACCACCATTTTGCAGAGTTTTTCAATTTTTGCATTTAGATTTTTAGTATTTTTATTCCCATTCCCCTTCTCGCCTCTCCCTCTGAGTCCCCTTAAAATCTCCCATTAAGACCGTGTTACCTGGTGCAAATCTTTCGCATGGAATGATTTTTTTCCCTCCAGAAAGAAATTGTGCGGCCACTGGGCCAAGATCATTTTTCTGTTTTGTTTTTTTGTTTAATGTGATCTGTGTTTGAATTCCATATGGCCTGGCTGAGTCCCCCTCTGGCCAGGGTTGGACTATATTGTACCTGTGGGTAGAGACATTGCATACACATAATGCGAGGAATAGCTCCACATTGCTAGAACCCTGGGCAGGGAAAAATGTCCCTCCTAATTTGCTGTGCACACTGCTGGATCTATGTTGGGACGCAGGTTACACTGCAGCAGTGGGTGGATGTGGTCCTGCAGGTCTTGCACCTGTTGCTGGGCAGGCAGGGTGAGGTGCATTTTCCAGGATCTGGGGCCTCCAAGAGGCGCTTCCGGACAATAGATTGCCGGCCGCAGGTTTTGGAATGGTTGCCAGAAAGGAGTAGAAGAGGGGGGACATTGGAATAGATGTTCCCTTTTGGAGTCTGTTTTTTTTGTCCCTCTATGTATGGCAGCAGTTTTTGAAGTTTCCCTTGGCAATCTTTCGTAGGAAAGTCTCCAACTTGTGGGGATTGTAGGTGAACATACTAAGGGGGCACTCGTTCTTTCCTTCTCGGTCTCCTTTTTATGTAAGCAGACTGTTCTCCTGTTGGGATGGTAGGCCACTTTGGGTGCTGAGTTTGTTTGTCAGTCATTTTGGTCTGTTATCCAAGGTTTGAGAAATTTTTGTCCCTCAGATCCAGAAGGTGGCTTGTCCCAGGTCTGCTTTTGTCGAGCAAATAAACGATTTTTGTAACCGTATAGCCTTGGGCTGTATATAAGTACGGACTGTTTTGTGGTGGGCTTTGGGGTGGAAAGGCTGGTCCATTCCTGAGGGTAGGTCCCGGTTCTTGTCTGTCGGTTGTTTTTGTGGGTGATACTGATGTGAGAATAAGCGCGTGGTCCTTATTGATGTGTATTGTAATATCGCCAGAAAAGTGTGTATTTTTTGCCTACTCGTGATATGTAAGTTTTTAAGGTTAATTGGTGGGGGTGAAAAGTTATTTGAAGTCCATTATGGAAATTGCGAAAATTAGGGGCCTCCCCTCGCCCGCAGTATCCCCAGATGACATATAGATATCATCAATATAGCGGAGAGGTACATCATGGTTTATTGGGTGTGTTTGCCCATGTTGATAAATAATGGCTTCCCTTGCAGTGGGGGCCGCCATAAAGAGATTTGTCCCATATTGGGTCGCACATCCTGACCCCCCAATGGGAAGTTCCCATTTGCGCTTGTAGATCATCAGGTCCTGCTTCGCAAAAAGTAAAACATAGCTTTTTTTTTGTCGGGCTGAGTAGAACTGGATTGAGCTGTGTGACTGGCTTTTTCGTTGGGGAGGTCCTTGTTTTTCTCTAGGTGCACCTAACAGTTGGGCTTGCAACTCACTCGCATCCTTTTGAGTGGGGAAATGTTTGTATTACAAGGATATCTACATCCATCGGTCGGGCTCAAAATGGTTGGCCCATCGTAGAAGTGGACCGAGGGCATTGAAGATTTTTGTTAAAGGAAGGGTCTGTTGTGTCCCCCCTGGATGGTAGCTTTGGGAGTATCCCTTTGGACGGCATGATGGGGCTTTTTTAGGAGATTTTTTTTTTTCCAGGCCGCCAAACTCTGAGAAATTCTCTGTCCAGTGTCCGCAAATGCCCGAAATGATACGGCCTTCGCCAGGGTGCCATTCTTAATGGATCCTTTGGGGAGGCATATAGAAGCCAGGGCCCGGCTTGGGATCGCCTCTGGGATAAGCAATTCCACCTGCTTCGCCAGAACCTGAATTGGAAATCTTTTTTAATCATATTCTTTAGTTGTTTTTTCATTATAGGCCTCCTGTGGGGATCATTTCCCAAGTTTGCCAGATTGGATTTTGGGATTTATGACAGCTTGTCTGTTTTCCGCTTCCTGGAATATAGTCAGTAGAATGTTTTCATTCCATGACTATTGCGACCCGAACCTTTTGTCAAGGCCAGTTTTTTTATAAATTATATCCTGATTTTTTTCTTTTGCAGTGAAAACAATAGCCTTCTGTTTCCTGGCAGGGTTAGGGTTTTTGTTGTAACTGTTTCTTTTTTGTTTCCTCCAGGATTTTCAGATTTTACTTGCTTTGGGCTATCTGAAACAGTCAATATATTTATCCATGCTGCAATTAGTAACTTATTCCCAGGCCGTGGGGACCAGGGTAAGACTTTTTGGTTTGGGTTTTTTTTTTTTTTCGTTATTTTGTTGGGCTGTTTTGCTGTCTGCAGATCACCCCTGCGTTTGTATGGGAAGGTCCCCCTTTTCCATAGAAGAAACGTTCCTTCGAATCTCATTTTTTTCTGAAGAACTCCTCCATATCATTGCAAGAGGTTTCTGACAACATGTTTCTAGTGAGATGCTGGAGGGGCAGAAGGAGGAGACCCGTTTTGGAGAAAACGGGGGCCCCCATTTCATGTTTTTGTTTATGGCTCATGAAGGAGGATAAAAGGTTCAACCCACACGTCAGGGTCCTGCTGAGGGGGCTGGGCTGGTAACTTTGTAGTTGTAGTGATGAAGCTCCTTTTGCCGGGGGGGGGGGGGGGGGGGGGGGGGGGGGGGGGGGGGGGGCGGGGGGGGGGGGCTGCCTCTGCTCCCTCTGGAGCTTTTTTCATTTGTTCTTGTTCTTGATGACCCATAGTCTCAGTTTTCTTCCGGTAAGTATAGTGTGGGAGTTTTTTTTTTTGGCCCTTGCATGCTCTCTCCTGTGTCGAATGTCTCCAGTGAAATGTCACTGCCTTTTTATAGGCCCCTATAATTCCCTCCTGTGGTTTTTTCTTCTTTTTGTTTGTTATTAGGAAATATTGGGGGGGGGGGGGGGGGGGGGGGGGGGATATCATATTGTTTTCCGCAGCCTCTCAGATGTCGAAATACATAGTTTGTTTGTCTGCATAATCGGGACTGTTTGTAGGTTGTAGGGCCGGGGTGAGGTAATGCAGGTAGAACCCTTTTTTGGATGATCTTTCCTTTTTTTGGGCCATTTTGTTTTAAGAAGAAGAAATGTGCGCTGTTTAAAGGTGTGCACAGTTTCTTTTAAGCCCGGTTGTCTTCAGTCCATTTCTTGAGCGGGATAAACATTGTGGTATCTTTCTCAAGTTGCCATGTAGTATAAATTGCTCGTACCGTTGTTAAGCCATAGAAAGAGTAGTAGAATAGTGAAGAAATCAGGCGATACCTTTTAGAGACTAACTGAGTTTATACCTTGATAGTGAGCTTTCCCGAGAGAACTAGCTCCTCTCTTCAATACTGATGTTATACAACAAACTGAAAATACAAGCATACTATTTTTTATAGCACAGCAAGAACATGTAGGATCTTTCAAATGATCTTGAATACCTAAAAAATAACAAAATCGGGCGAAATATATGTGATAGGCAGCATTAATTTTATTTTACAACCTGTCAAGATTAAACAGTCTGGAAACACCTTGTGAGCCGTGACGGGGGAGTAGATTCAGTAATTATTTCTCTTATCTTTTATACTTGCCAATCAGGGGTATATTTTGTTTTTGCATGCTTCTACTAGTGTTTCACACATAGCCTTGACATGAAGACTGGCATGAATATTTTAACCCATTTTTGCGCAAATTTCTTAACATTTTTTTGGCATTAATTTTATATTCCCATTATATCCATACTCCTCTCCTCTCCCATCTGGAGGTCCTTAGAAATCTACACCATTAGAGACCGTTTACCACGCCTTCGCCGCTGCAATTCATCCATGAAAATGATTTTCTCCAGAGAAATGTGACGCCCACTGCAGATTCAAGTTTCTGTTGATTGTTATAATGGTGACTTCTGGGTGAATATTACATACGCTGGCTGAGTCCCTCCCTGCCCTGTCTTCCACCACAGTAGAGGCGCTTGTGGTAGGACAATGCCTACACATAATCAGGCATACACTATCATTGCCCAGACTGCATAGGAAAATGTCCCGCTAAGTCTTTAATTCTAGTATTAAGGCTCACGGCTCCGCTATGAAGCGTCCCCAAGGGGGATCCCCAGCACAGGTGAGTCCCCTAACACTACAACATGTATTACCTTCAAGGTACAACTTAATGAGGTCATATTTTCAAGACTAACAAACAATCTCCAGGCGTGATAGGAACCTGCCCTATTTGGATTTATCTGCCCTTACAATCTTTTTTAAAACCTGGGTGCAGATAATTTCAATAAGGCATGTTTCCATGATCCATGGCCCTGAGATGTTTGTAGTCCTGAATTCTGGACTTCCTATTAGGAGGGTAACATGTTCAGTTTTTTAGGGACACCTCAACCTGTGGCTGGGATCCCCTTTTGAAACTAATTGGGGGAGTGAGGCTTAATACAATACCTTTCTTTGATCCAAAAACTGGTTTAAAAAACCCTAAGAGTCCTCCATGGTTTTTTGTTTTTCATATTTTTTTCCTTAGCAGTATTGCATTTCCAATATTTCCCTGATTTAAATACCTGATGTTGTTTCCAACTTAGTTTAGTTGTGCCACTGGAATTTTTTTTGTTATTAGAATGTAATGGGCTATTGCCTTTTTCAGTTGTGCCACACTATGCCCTTAACGTTTTTTTACTCAAAATATATGGAGTGCACAGCCTAAATGATTTTTTACTGAAAGTCCTGATTTTTGAGTGAAATGGCAAACGGCTCAATTGGCCTTTGCTGCACTCCCACCTTTGACACATTCCTTTGAAACTGGGTAGGCAGGATAATTTCAAATAGCAGGTTTCGCTATCACGTCCCTTGAGATGATTTTTTTAGTCCTGAATTTCGACCTCCTAGTGAGAGTAACATATGTTTTTTCAGTGTTAGGGGAACTACACTCGTTGTTGGGCTGGAATCGCCCTTGAAACGCCCTATTGGGAGTGAAGCTTTTTAATACAATCTTTTGAAATCAAACCTTTTAAACTAAGAGTCCCCAGGATTTTTCTTCAATATTTTTTTCCCTTAGCATCTAATGGTCATTTCCAATATTACACCGATATTACCTTGAATTTGTTTTTTTTCCCCAGTCCACATAGTTTTTTTTTTAGTGGTGCCACTCATTTTTTTGTATTAGATTGTATACTCCAATCTGAACCCATATGAAGCATATTCCTCCAATTAGCTCTTCTCTGGATGCATACGCAAGGATGCTCTCTAGCAAACTTCAAACAGGTCCCTAGACAGGGTAACTGACATGGAGCAGGGTGGGGAACACGGTCTGATCTGAGTTCCTTGCGGTTGGAGTAAAGGTGTGTTACTGAATGGTAGCCTTTGTTTAGCGTTGTCCGCCAGCTCTCCTGGCAGGTCATTCACTAGGTCCCCCGCGTCCCGTGTGGTTTTTGCTGGGATTATTGTTTCAACATCCTTGGTGATCAGTTTTGGATCCCCGGCCACCGGGTGGAGATCTTGCGTGGCAGGCCACCGGCAGATCGAGGGAGTAATTATCAGTGGTCTTGCATGTCTTTCCGTTTTCTTAATATGCTTCGCGCACAGTTGATTTCTTTCACACCAAGCAGCCTTGCTCTATTCAAATTCAGTCTTAAACCCAGTTTTGGGTGCAGGGCTAGCAACTTTGTTTTTTTTGCGGTGTCCTTTGACAGGGCAGTTTTTGTTCTCACCATATGACTTGAAAGTGTGTACTGTTTTGAGTTTGTGGGAACAGGGGTCTTTTATACTGATAAGCAAGTTCGAAGACAAAAGATGGCAATTTACTACAGCGTAATGAAGATGGAGATGTAATACTATATATTTGGTAAGATGTTTTATCAGCTAATAGTCTGGTAAGGACAGAAATGGGAAAAGTGCGGCTCTCCATCTGTTTTGGGAAAAGCTACAAAAACTCCCCACCATGGCATTTATAGGGTGGCCGTCACTTTGGGACCAATAGTAGAGAGTATTAGCTGGTCACTGCAGTCCCATTCCAGTGTGAAGGTTGGGGGGGCCACTTGTCTGTACTGAATTGGGGTCCGGCCCATACCAGATATAGAAGGAAATAGAGGTATATTATATATTTTTTTGGATTTGCAACTACACGCAATCAGCGTCATGATTTAAAAAAACAGGAAAGACATGGCAGTTTTTATCAACCATTTTGAGTGTTGGCTAAAAAAAAAACCCCCTGCTTCACAGCAATGTTACCCTTGAGATTGTAATTATGATTTACTGTTTTTGATCTCTTCTCTGATTTTATTGGTTTAACGCAGTTTGTATCCCATGTTTTCCTTTCATTCCGCGCGATTTAGGGGAATGTTTCACACAATGTTTTCTAGATGGGGTCATGTTCGGATCCCATGTTTCAAACCCTAAATGAGGACGCGCAAACACACATCTACCAATAATCCAAACAAGGCAGAAACTGCTTTCGGCTGCTGGCAATAGCAATCACCGCACGTAACTTTTTTTCGTATCGCGGTTTTTGACGGTAAATTATAAAACAACTTTTATTGAAAACAAAAAAAAAAACATGTTGCAGGGGCAGTATGCAACATTAATGGCTAAAACATAGTAACCTAGCCGCCCCCCCTTACAGGCATTTCAGAGCGCAAAGGCTCTTGTCACAGCTATAATAGACGGGAAAAATTTCCAGTGGTTGTTTAAAAGCAAATAAGTAGCCAATAGGGCACGGCATCAAAAGTTGCAGCATTAGTAAGCAACAATCAAAAAATTTTTGGCATAATTTTAAAGCCAGGTAGACTGCATTTAGCATAGTATAATGAAATAGAATGGGTGGATTTCTAGAATTTAGCGATCCATGAGGGTCTATGTAATAAAACAATATCGAATTTGCACATTCAAACAAATAAAGTAAGATTTTAAAAACATTATACACCATGCCTAGTAAAGGTATAATAGATCAGTTTCCTATAATTATCACCTCCAATGAGGAGGCTCTAGATTTAATATCCTAATAACTCTTTCTTATATCTTAATTTGCTCGTCCAACTGCTCCCCCTCTGTATTGCGTTATCTACCTGTTACAATAGGCATAAAAGACTAAGGTTGGAACCATCCCGCATCATGTGTATTTGTTCCAAAAGTGAGTGTTAGGCCGCACCTGATATTTGTTGTATGTTGTTTTGATTATACTGTGTAGTGTTACAGGGCTACTCCTGCTTTCAATTTCCGTATGAGATGGCTACCCTGACATAATTGACATTACACAAAGGTAGGCATTCGAGTTACTTATAATTACGTGTTGGCTAATCCCGGCCAGTTTTCAAAATTTTGACATTTTTATGGGGGCGTGCGTTTATTCCATAGCAATCACTAAATGTATTTGGACTTTCCTTCATATTTTTTAGCACATATTTTGGCAACGAACGCGCAGACCACAAGGAAAAAAGCCTTTCAAAGAAAGCGCCAAGTTTTTTTTGAAGAGGATTAAGGGTTTAATGCCCAACTGAGGGTGAAATCATACCGCCTAGTTGTTTTTTTTTTTTTTTTCTCCTCAGGTTAGCACATTTTTTAACACCCCTTTGTCTATGAGTCCACAAGGGCAGGATCCTGTTCCCCTTACAGGAATTTTGATTTAAATTTTTTTTGTTAGAATAATTTTTTTTGATACTTTAAAAACTTTGGCTATATTGAGGTAGAGAATACCAACATGTCATTTTTTTTATTTACGTTTGTTTTTTTTCATAATAGCTGGCTACCGATTTTTTTTATTATACATTAGTAATTGTTTGTTCCTTTACGTGTTTTTATTTTAAGTTTTTTCATTTCTATCTTTTTTGCCCCTCTTTTTTTTAAGATATTTTTTGGTGTAAGGCCCTCCTGTTGGTTGTAATCTTACAATCTATTTTTTTTTTTTCCTTATTTTCCTTCCCTTAAGATATTTGGTCCCCACGAGTAATCAGCGCTTCATTCCCTTGCTCTAATAGTATTCCTACCCGTATGGAATAGACAGTTTATAGCTGGTGGGGGGAATTGGCAACCTATATGGCCCTTTTTCAAAATGGTAATTGCCCAGAAGTTTGCCTTTCTATACATGGTGGGTAACGCACTTTATTTTTTAGCCAGATAATGTGTTCAAGCCACACATGCAAACATCCCCAAGAATCGGGGAAGACTTGTTTTTATATTCCAATTTTTCCTGTGAATTGGAATATTAAAAGTTGGGTTAAGAATTGATATAATCCATAAAGTGCCTGTATGAAAAGCGGCTACATCGGGCACTGCGACGCAGATGATGAGGATGTCGTAGCGATTGTAGCGCCATAACTACTCACTAGGATGCAATCGTGCCGAAAAAAGGTTGTCCACTAGATTTGTATATAAAAATTTGTACCCACCATCGCCATTACAATATTAGGGCTAAAGACGGTGACGAAAGTTCTTCTCCGCAGCCATAGGGCCCTCCCAATATTTGTCAAAGTAATATGTTTTCCCGGAAATTTAAAAATAATTATATTTAATAGATGATGTCAATTACCACAAGTAAAATAACCTCCACTTACACCTGGATCATAATTGCTGAAAATGTATTTTGAAGAAAGAAGGAAACAGCAAACAGCACTGTTAAATGCATAGGGGTAAAGCTGGAGTAATAGACTCTCACCTACAATCACACCTACGCCCCCAAGTGTGGTTCCCTCGACTCCAATTCTCTAATCATCAATTAGTCACGTAATACGCGATCCCTATAGTATCTTTTTATAAACCCAGAGAGTTTTTCCTGGAACTACTAGGCTGTAAAGTATTTTTTTTGTTCCCGCAGCCAAACATTTATGAAGCGTCTCATTTAGGTGTAAGTTGTATTACTGGGTATAATGGGGATAGATCTTAAAGGTTGGAGTGGAGGATTTTGGTTTTTTTTTTATGTACCCCCCTTAGGGTTTAGCACGATACAGTAGGCTTTGAGACTGGCTGATTCACTTGAGGGGGGGGGGGGGGGGGTCTAACAGCGTAATTCAGATTTGTTTATTTCATAATTGGCCCCATAGTTACTATTCACCCCTCTTTTAAAGCCGCTCCTCTAGTTTTTTCTTTTTTTTTAAAGGGCTTTCTGTTTGGGATTCCCCATTTATGCTTCCCCCCTACGATAAGTAAACTTTAAATGGGAAGTCCGTTAAGTATAATTTTGTGTATTATTGGTTTTCTTTGTTTTGAACATATGCAGTGTGTTACCTGTCAAGCAGCACGGAAACATAGCCCCCCCCTCCCTTTATCTGCTTTTTTTATATTAAGTTTTTCCTTATTGAAACTTCAAAAGTTTTTTTCTTTTCAAACAATGCTTTTTATTTATCTGGCTCGGGGCAAGTATGATTTTTGATTTTTTAATATACTGGCCTTTCGATTTTATTATCTTTTTTTTATGGGTTTCTTTTTTTTTTTTGTAGAGCTGTAATATCCTCGCTCCATGGTTAAATTTTACTGGAATTGCATACTAGCTGGTATTCTAAAAGCCCCTTAAAAGTAGGATAAAAATCCGGGTTAAGCATGGTGTGCGCTGATATTTTTCCCCAGGGCCCAATTTTTTTCATGGTCTTGTTTCACACTCCCCTACTTTAATTCTTGCAAGGTTTTTTTTCCATGCTAAGTTGTTCTGAAAAATAACTGCGGTGATACTCATTATCTTATATATTTTTTTTTCCATTTTGTTTTTTGGTTGCCATATACAACTTATTAGTCTTTGATTTAGCAATCAATTAAAGGAATTTTTTTTACGCGTTATTAACCTGCAGGCAAAATTTATTTGTAATCTAATACTAAGTAAGAAAATAAATCATAAGTTACTGACTAAGGGAGAAAAATTGAGGATCCGGCCACTGTATGTAAGGCACCTCCATTTGTGGGTTTTTCATGTTCCAAGATGGTAGGAGTAAGGACAATGACCTTCGCAATGTTTCTTTATTTCTTTCTGCTTGTCCTGTTTCTTTGGAGATGATGTTTCCGCCATGTCCCCCTTCTTTTTCCTTGCGTGGGCGCTGTACTGTCCCTTCCTCTTCTTCGCTCGGTCTCCTGATCGTTTTTTTTTGAATGTGGCTTGTTGTTTTGTTGACGCAACCTAAAGTCCTTTTCTGAAATCTAGGTTTGTAATTCATGAAGCGCGCGTACTTTCGCGACATCTGTAAAGCCTAAACTGTTTCATCATTTTGTTTCTGTACTCATTTTTTCTTTTAAGATGGATTTTGGTGTCGCAACTTTTTCCCCATTTTGGCCATCCCGTGGTACACAGATATTTAAGCCACACATTTTTATAGTCTGTTCCGTGTCTCATGCATATTTGTTTTTCTTTTTCCTTATTCCTCCATGATAACCCCCAATTCTCCAATTTCCCCATTTTAGTGTTTTTCCCCTTTTTTAATTATTTTCTTGGAATTGTACATAAATGGTTTATCTTTCCCCTTGGTGGCTTGTGTATTTTGGCTTTCCATTGTTTTGTACACATGTAATTTATTTCATTTTCGTTTTTTTTTTTTTTTTGTAACTTTTGAGTGTTTCGAAACTCTATTAATTAAGATTGAATCAAGCTAATGAAAAGCACTGGCGAATAGTAATTTTTTTTTTTTTGTTTTGTCGCAGTTTTTTTCACGAGGAAACCCTTTCATCTTGTCCACAATGGCTGGGTGAATAATTTTTTTTTTTTTTAGCGCCAAGCCACTAAGGAATTATTTTGCTTTTCAATGTATGTCCCAAATTTAGGGAATTTGCTGGTCCCCCCCCCAAACACCACCATTCTAACAGCTTTTTAAGTTTTTCTTTTTTGTCCTTGGCTTTTTTTTTTTTTTTTTCCTCAACATGGTAATATAATGATTAAGATGGGCGATATTTTTCTCAAAAATTCCCCGATTCGGTCACTTCCCGCCGAATTTTATTTCGCCGACAAAAAGAATAAATTTCGGGTCCCCCCTGAAATTTCCTTCTCCCGGGAAAAAACAAAAAATCGCGTTACACAAAAAGGGCAAGCTTATTTCCAGGCTGGGCACAGGAGACCTGCATGGTGCTGTAGAACGTTTTTTGATGTCCATGTCTTAAATATGTCAGAGGGGGAGCCCTTGGTTTTTTATATTGGGGGTCTTCATAGCAATGTTTTTTGTGGTTTTTAGTAGGACACGTCAGATGACTGCCCCCGCCCGCTCCCCTTACAGAAATCCCGCTTCACTATAAAATTTTCCCTGGGCACCTTATTTAACGCTAGGGCAAACTGGACCAAAAAATCTGAAGCGGGAAATGTAAGCTTGATAAAAGTCAAAGGCCAGCGAAAGCTGGAAAAAAACAAGGCTGAGGGGCTGCAGGTGGCAACAGATTAGTGACAGAGTGTGGAGGTGACCGGCGTGCAGAGCCATACAGCAGCAAATGAGGTCAGTGGCAGTGGCACAATGGACCATTCTGGAAGGCGTGGCAAAAACAGGATGAATCCACAGAATGGCACAAATGACTGAGAGGCGAGGTCAGGGCAAGCGGCAGGGCCAGCATGAGTCAGCGCCCAGTTGGGCACAATGACATATCTGGAGGTGGGAGCAAAACAGGAGGAATCCCACATAATGGCCAAGCGATGATGACTGAGAGCGGTTAAGGTCACGGCGGCGCAGCACATGAGTCAAGGCAGTGGCAGCAATGACATTCTGGATGGTGGCAAAAAAGGAGGGCAAGACCACAGAAATGGCAGCAATGAACTGAGAGGCGGACTCAGGTCACTGGTTCGGCCAGTCAGCAATAGAGGCGTCAGGCGTGGCACAATTGAACATTCTGGAGGGGCAAATCAGGAGGAACAGCACAGACATGGCAACATGACTGAGAGCGGCCATCGGTAGGACCCACGGCGGTCAGGGCAGCTATGATGGTCAGACAGTGGCAGTGCAATGAACACATGTGGAAGACACGGCAGCAGCCACAGAAGGCAGGCTCATGAAGGTTCCAGGAGTGGCACAATGACATTTCCCTTTGGGATAGTTGCAAAAACAAGGAGGTAGCCACAGAATTGACACAAAATGACTGAGAAGTTTGGAGGTCACGGGCAAGCAAGCAAGATATGAGTGTCCCAGGGCAGTGGCACAAATGACCACAGTGTGGAAGGAAGAACAAACGGGCAAGCAGCCAACAAGCCCAGTCAGCATGAGGGGTTTCAGGCAGTTGGTCACAAGTTGACATTTTCTCTGGAGGTGGCAAAACAGGAGGAAGTCCGCAACAGAAATGGCAATAACACGTGACTTGAGAGCCGCGGATAGGTCCAACGCGGCGGCAGCAAGCAAGAAGTGATTCAGGGCAAGTTGGCAGGGCAAATGAACATTCCCCTGGAGGTGGCCAAAAACAGGAGGAAGCTCCAACAGAATGTTACAACAATGAACTGAAGAGCCGGAAGGTCACGGCTGCAGCCAGGCATGAGGTATCAGACAGTGGGGGCACAATGGCCACATTTGTGGAAGGACTCATGCGGCCAGCAGCCACAGCAAGCAGCCAAATAGGTTCAGTCAGTGGCACAATGACTTCTGGAGTGGGCGAAAAACAGGAAGGAAAGCCCCCAGACAATTGGCACAATGACTGAGAGCCGGCGAAGGATTATGGCGGCCAGCCAGCCATGAGGCTGGCGCGTCAGTGAAGGAGCAGTGGCACAATGTACCATTCTGGATGTTGGCGTAAAACAAGGAGGAAGCTCTCCACAGAATGGCACAATGACTGAGAGCGGTAGGTCACGGCGTGTCAGCCAGCATAGGTCAGACAGTGGCAGATATATATATGCGGGGGTAAAAAACAAAAACAATGCCACAGTGTGGAGGACACGGCAGCAGCCACAATGTGCAAGCAGCACTGAGGTCCAGCAGATGGGCACAAGAACAATTCCACTGGAGGTTGGCGAAAACAGGAGGAAGCCGATGCAGAAAGGCACAATGACTGAGCAGCGGGAGGATCATCGGCAGCAGCATGAGGTCAGGGCAAGATGGCAAAGCAATGACCAACTCTGGAGGTGGCAAAACAGGAAGGAAGCCAGAGAATTGGCACAATGACTGAGAAAGTCGGATGCAGGTCCCAAACGGCCGGAAGCAGCAAGGAAAGGTTCAGAACAGTGGCACAATGACCACAGTGGTTGGAGAGGAACACGGCAAAAGCAGGCCACATCAGCAGCATGAGGTCAGATGCAAGTGGCACAACGAAACATTCCCCTGGAGGTGGGCAAAACCAGGAGGAAGCCACATAAATGGCACCACATTCAACTGAGACAGCTGGTAAGGTCACGGCGCAAAGCAGCAAATGAGGTCAGGCCAGTAGCACAATGACATTCTGGAGTGGCAAAACAGGAGAAAGCCCACAAATGGCACAATGACTGAAAGACAGCGGGAAAGTCACGGCGGCAGCAGCATGAGGTCCAGACAGTGGGGCACAATGACCACATTGGTGGGAAGGACACGGCAAAGCGCAAGCCCACAGCAATCAGGTCATGAGGTTTCAGGATCCCAGTCTGGTCACAAATGACATTCTGGAGGGTGGCAAAACAGAGGGAAGACCACAAAATTGCACAATGACTGAAGAGCGTACGAGCATCACGGCGTTGCAGCAGGCAATGAGGTCAGGGCTGTTTGGCCAGCAATAACATTCTGGAAGGTTGGCGCAAACAGGAAAGGAAGCCACGAGAAATGGCAAAACGAACTGAGGACAGCGGTAGGTCACAGCCGGTCCAGCAGCAAAATTAGGTCCAGCAGTGGGCACAATGACAATTTCCTGGAGGGTGGCCAAAAAACCACAGGAGGAAGCCAACAGAAAAGGCAGCGGCAATGACTGAGTCGAGCGTGGTAAGGTCCCAACGGCGGCAAGCAATCCCAGAAGGTTTCAGACAGTGGTCGGGCACAATGAACAGTGTTGGAAAGGAGCAACGGCCAGGCCACAGCCACCAGCAGCAGCAAAAAAAATGAGTCCAGAGAAGGCATGGCACAAATGACATTCTGAGGTGGGCTAAAACAGGAGGGAAAGCCACAGAATGGCAACAAATGACTGAGAGCGGTAACAAAGGTCCACAGGGCGGGCAGGCAAGCAATGAGGTCCAGGCAGTGGGGGCACAATGAACATTCTGTAGGTGGCAAAACAGGAGGAAAGCCAGCAAGAATGGCACCAATTGACTGAGAGCTGGTGAAAAGGTCCACGGCGGCAGCAGCATGAGGTCAGAACAGTGGGCAGGCCAATGAAACAACAAGTGTGGAGGACACGCGGCAGCTGCCAACATGCAGTCAAAGGCATGAGTCATGATGAGTGGCACAATGACATTCCTGGAGGTGGCAAAAACCAGGAGGAAGAGCCACAGAATTGGGCACAACATAACCTGAGAGCGGAGGTCACGGCGGCAAAGGCATCAATGAGGCCCATGCAGTGGCTCACATATGACCATTCTGGAGGTGGCAAAAAAAGCCAGGAGATAAGACCACAGATGCACAATGACTGATAGGCGGGACAGGTCACGGTGGGCAGGCAGGGCATGAGGTCGACAGTGGGCACAATGACAGCGACGTGTTGTAGGACCACGGCAAGCAGCCACAGCAGCACCGCAGTGAGGTTCAACAGTGGCAAATGAACATTCTTGGAGGTGGGCAAAACGCAGGAGGAAGCCACAGAAATGGCCCAGCAATGACTGAGAGAGCGGGAGGTCACTCGGGCTGGCAGCAGCATGAGGTCAGGCAGTGGCACAATGACTTCTGGAGGTCGGCAAAAACAGAGGAGAATCCACAGAATGGCAGCAATGACTGAGGAGCGGGAGGCTCACTAGCGTGCTAGCAGCATGAGGTCAGGCATGGTGGCCAGGCAATTGAACAATTCTGTGAGGTGGCAAAACTAGGAGGAAGGCCACAGAATGGCACAATGACTGAGAGCGTAGGTCTAACAGCGGGCAGCAGCAATGAGGTCAGGCAGTGGCACAATGGACATTTCTTGAAGGTGGCAAAACACAGGAGGAAGTGGCCACAGAATGCACAATGAACAGAAGAGCGGCCCTGGGTTCCCGCACTGGCGCCAGCTAGCATTGAGGTCAGACTGTGCAGCAATGACACAGTGTGAGGACACTGCAGCAGCCACAGCAGCATGGGCGTCCAGGCAGTGGCAAAAATGAACATTTCTGGAGTGGCAAAACACGGAGGAACCACAAAATGGCACAATGACTAAGAGCGGAGGTCACATGACGGCAGGTCAGCCATGAGGTTCAGGCAGTGGCAATAATGACACAGTGTGGAGGGCACCGGCAGGAATATACAGCAGCATGCATTGAGGTCTACAGAGAGTGTGCACAATGGAACATTCTGGCAGGTTGGATCAAAACAGGAGGAACAGGGAGCCAGCAAGAGTGGGCAACAAGGACTTGAGAGCGGAGGTCACCGGCGGCAGCAGGCATGAGGTCAAGGCAGTGGCACAATGACAGCAGTGTTTGAGGATATGGGCGAGAGGCATCCACATGCAGCAGCATGAAGTCGATCAGTGGGGCACAAATGACACAGTGTGGAATGTCACGGCAAACAGCAACAGCCCAGCATGAGGGTCATAGAGTTGGCATCACATGAAGCAGACGTGTGAGGTGGGTGGCAATACCAAGGTCCGCCTGGTAAAGAAGGTTGGTAGAGCCAGAACAAATGGGAAGAAACTGTCACAGATTTTGGTGCAATCAGCGGGTGGCGGCATCAAATAGTTGGACCGTTGAGGGGCCAGGTAAAGTGTTTTTTGAACCCAGACTGAAAGCCGCCTAAGAAGGCATTTGGTGTTGTGGGGGAAAATCCCTGGCCCGATCCCGCCCCTGATTTTTCCCATCTGACAAAGGTCAGTCCCCGTTCTTTTATTTCCAGCATTTTCGTCCCGTAGGACAGAGTGGGGCTTTTCTCCTTGGGTAACCGAATGGCCCCCGCCCCGCCGCACTGTAACACTCCGCTCTGATGCCACAACTACTGGCCTGGAGGCAGGACAGCTTCTTCCACTGCAAACTTCGCAAGTGCAAGCGCCACACATCCCAGTTTTTTTGTGGCTGTGGCCGACAAAGTCAGTCCAGGGGCGCGGATCTCTTAACTGAGGTTGGGCAGAGTTCTGTCGCAAGTAAAGGCCACAACCCTTTTTGGTTTCAAGGGACTGGGCCTCACAGGTTCCCCTACGGCTGATGCTGCCTGTTGCCTTGGGACTCACGACTGGCGGCCTCCTCTCACTAGGGTGCGGGTTGAAGGTAAGCTGGCTCAATTACCAGTGACTCCGACTTAGGTTACTAGCTGATGGAGAGCTGGTAGCTGTGGGGCGCTCCTCACCTGGCACCGCCCCCGACCCTTCTCCCCCCCCAGACAGCCGTGGCACGTAGTACACGTGAGCGCTGAGGGAACCCCCCCCTGATTCCAGAGACAACCTGTCAGAGGGAGGGACGATTGCCGCACATAAAGGTCAGTCGGCCAACTGATTTACGGAGGGTATTTCCCGGTATAGTATTTTGAGTTTGTCCTTCCCTCTCAATAGCTGGTAAAAAAGGCCTCCCCGATTTTGGACCGGGTTAAGCGAGGAGTCCCCAAAGGGTGGAAGAGCCAGAAGTCATCCCTCTGTGGGCGCGGATTGCTGACACCTATTTGGGCTGTCACTAAGCCAGCGCAAAATAAGCCCTGCTGGGCGGGCCATATCGCACAAGTGAATCCGAAGGGCCCCTGCCATCCATTTCCACTGCTAATAACCTGCCATGGTGACTTTGGACGGTCATCTGTCCTGCGTACCTTCCTCATCTCCATCCCCTCTGCGCATCTGCTCCTCTCCTCCTCTCTTGGCAGCCTGGGTAGAAAAATCCCACTCATTTCACCAGGACAATGCTTCTGCTGGCTCCAAATGTTTCCCTCTCTCCTCCTCCCTCGCCTGCCATTTTTCCAGTCCCCCGCCCAAACCGGACTCATGTGGGCCAACGAATGTAGTCCCCGTCCACGTCTCAGTTCCCGCCCCTGCACCCAAGCAGACAGATTTTTTTTCAGCATCGTGGGTTTCGCAGCGAACATGGAAAAGGTCAGTGGAATGACGTTATTCCAATGCCCCGTAGTCCGCCGGTAGGCGACTGGACAAATGAAAGCTGCCCTCCCGTCGGAATAGGCCCCTCAAACAAAGGGCAGGTGTTTTCGTGCATGAGCTGAGCCACTGCCTGAACATCAAAGATTTTTAGGCACAGGGGAGTACCTTCAGTCTGCCTGGATCATCAAAAAAATTCGTTAATGGCCTTTCTCTTGTTGGTCATACAGTCGGTCCCAACATAGTGCAGCCTGGAATGCAATGGGGGGGGGGGGGGGGGGGGGTGGGGGGGGGGGGGGGGGGCAGGGGGTTGGAAACATCGCAATATCAAATAGAGTGTGTTTAGGAGAGGCCCGTTTCTGCGCCGCTGCAATCTCGAGGAGGGTGTTTTCCTTGGCTTTGGTACGAAATGGATAAAGTGGGCAATGCACAAGTTTTTCCCTAGGCCATTTTTCAGAATTGTTTTCTGAAGATCGGTGGAAAGACTTTCAGGAACCTTTTTTTTTAAGGACAACCAGATTGAACACGTGGCGCACATGCAGGGCGGGCATGGACAATCCCATCCTCGGTGCAGGCACGGACACCATGGTTCCTCCCCAAATTTGACCGTCTCCACTCTCATGGTTCCGAATTTTCAGCTTGGACACGAGAAAAAGCACACATCGATTTTGTGCCTGGCCATGATGCGGAACAGCAGTTTCCCTCTCCTGTGTTTGGACCTTCGTTCGCCGATGGCAAGCCAAGTTGGTTAGAACTGCGTGAACATGTACCGCTGTGCCCCGTGAGCACATTTGTTATGATGGGAGCAAGTACTTGTGGAGGCCTGAGATGGTGGTGGTGGTCAGAGGAGGAGGAAGGGCGGACATTGGCGGCAGGTGGCCAAAAGGCAGTTTTGACAAACGTGATGGAGAAAGCGGCGTCCTCCTGTCCTCAAGTTTGTTGTGGCCTGGGCAGGAAGCACATTCAGCCCAAGGTGGGCCGTAAAGGACTATGTACTGGCCCTGACCGTAAGTTACAGGCTTTCCAGACATCCGCGCTGGCCAGTGCCACCTTGGGAAACAAACGCGATAGAGCTGAAGGAACTGGACCCTCACCTTCTGTTCCTACATATTACTTATGAAGGTGTGGTAAGGCTAGCTCGGCCGTTTTTGACAAAAGAAAATTAAAACGGCTTGGAAGCTCTCTTTCACCATCTTCGGCGTCGGCCAACAAGCCATTTAGTTCGCTGAATGGTGTCAGAGTTGCCTGAGCCATTTGGAAAGGGAGGCGACCTGGCAATACCAAACAACTTGGACAGGAGCACACGTCCCGCTGCTGCACGCTTTAGGAAATGGGTTGGGAACACATACTGTTTGTCCCCCCTCTTTGCAATCGCCTCGCTGGAACACGAAGTGCTAGCGGCCATGATTAAGTCAGAGGAGGCCAGGAGGCATTACATGGACGCGGGAGATGATGTCCAAAGAGAAACAGCTTCCCGTTTCATGGCAGGCAGGTGGGTGAGCCTTGACTGGCTGCAATGGCAATGGCGTGGCCACTGGGCGGCTGCTGCTGCTGCTGTTTGCTGGCGGCGCATGGAATTGAACCACACACATCTGAGGGGCCACGTTTCTCCCAGGGGACCACCGGATTGGTGACACGCTGCAATGTGGTTGAACGCAGCAGGTCGTGGTTGGCCAACCTTTAGCTCGCCCTTGGGCCCGTCCGTTAACTTTCCCCTGGGCCCTCCAGATTCTACATATACCCGTTGCATCTCGGCCTTCCTTCCGTGTCTTTAGCAAAGAACTGCCACACGCGGGCGAGTATCTCGTATATTTTAGCGGCCTCCCAACGCTCCGACACTGGATTTAGCTGCTACTCGCCCTAGGCCCTTCGCCGTTGGCAAAACAACTCCGCTGAGCCCCCAGTCTGTGGCCGGCTACTTTTCTTGGACGGCTAGCGAAAGTCTGCGGGTTTGTTACCCCGTCTGTGCGGCGCATGCAGTTGGCTCCTGACTCAAAACACTGCTGGGCTGATCTAACCTGCTATTGAACTTTATGAGCCACAGCCCACGAACCCACATATGCTGGCTGGGCGGCTGCGCTGCCTGAACGCCAAGCTGATGCCCCCTCCACTTCTCTCTGACGATGATATGGAAGCCTTCGCCCTCACAACCAACGCTCCCAAGTGGGGGGGGGGGGTGGGGGGGGGGGGGGGGGGGTGGGGGGGGGGGGGGGGGGGGGGGGGGGGGGGGGGGGGGGGGGGGGGGTGGGGGGGGGGGGGGGGTGGGGCGGTCGGCTAAATATCCTCTATGCAACTATTTGTGTTTTCATCATCACTGGCTGTTGCCCCCTCATCACGCGGTCTTGGATGGCTGGATGCTGACCTTCTCACATACATGAACCCTCCCCATGCCAGCTCTTCCACATTTATGAAACTTTGCCCACCACTACTGGCAAAGAAGGCACGGGATATTGCCCCATTATTCTTCACTGCCAATATAGCTGCTTTGGACTGCCCCTCCCTCAAATTGTTCATACACTCCTTATAGTAGTGGCGCTTGAGCCCGCAGACCACCATAGAGATCTCCCTGGGTGCTCCCCTGAGGGGAACGGCGGATGGGAGGCAGAAGAGGCGGGCTGAGGACAGGTGGAGAGGCCGCTGACCTCGCCTCCGGCCATACCAACTAAGTAGTTGTGGTCTGAGGTGTCCAACCCGACTCTTGGTTCTGGGGTTCGTCAGATTGTCATCTGGGGAGGAATGAGGATGACCTTGTCAACCAATCAAAAACCCTTGGGTTGCCTGAAACCAACACACGCACCTGGACCCTGCTAGATGAACCCGGCGGCAGACTTGTTGGCCCCTCCACCGATGTTGACCCCGCTGCTTGGCGACGTCCCCCCCCCCTTGTGTCTGTGCTGGCGATCTGGGCGCCCTGTATCCTCTACAGAATGTTTTTTTTTTTGTGCCACTAAGCACTCGGCAGCGTTGGCAAGAGGCTGCCCACCTCTCTGTTCTTGAACATAGATGCGTTTTGTTCTAAAATGTAACAGACACTGTTTTGATGATAATTCTGGTATATGAGAAAAGTATACCACCCCTGTGTTATTTTGACACTGAGACAAGGCTGAGACACCCGCAACAAAAATACCGCTTAGCATAAAAATCAATTCTGTCCAGTAAGAGCTACCATTGCCTGGAGCAAGCACCTTCCCCCTGATCCTGTACAGTGAGAGTGGTATGAGCTTTCGCCAGCGTCGCTCGCTTCGCCCGGGAACTTTTAATATTAGTGGGCGAGCGCTGGTGACCGCATCAAAGAATCGCGCGCCGGTCCCTGCAAATGATTGGCTTCACCTCTGCACGATGTCGATCGCAGGCTATGCCCTCTTGTCGGGCTCCCGCCCAGAGTGCTTTGCCCGCGCCATGTAACGGCCATGTGTCTCGCAGCCATCCTTTACAAATCAAAAGGCAAACACTTTTTCCCGTTCACCTCCCGAAAAGTACGAGCCTCAAAGTTCCCGACCTTCGTTTTTCCCGAACCGAAAGGTTTTCGACTTCTGAAATTCTAAACGAATTCCACTTCGTTAGAATCGATTCGCCCATCTCTAATAATGATATCAAGTCCGTTTTTTCCTCAGGTGTGTTTTCAGAGTCATTGAATACCCGGGCTAACTTTGCCCGTCGTTCAGCTGTTGCCATGTCAGACAGCTTTCTATATCCTCTGTAAATCCGTAGATAAATACACAAATGATGGAAAAATATGCACCTTTGTAAACTGTGCTCGTTACGGTGCGTGCCCTGTGTACTGCTGTTAGAATTTGATACAAAAAGCAAGCTTGTTTAAACTCATGTTTAAATATGCAAATTTTTGTTGTGTTATCATGTGCTCCTTTTGATGCGTGCCTATTGGCTACTTATTTGCTTTTAAACCCGGGAATTTTTCCCCGTCTTATAGCTGTGACCAAGAGCCTTTGCGCTCGAAAAGCGTAAGCTAGGTTACTATGTTTTAGCCCTTAGTGTGTACTGCTGCAAAAAAGTTTTGTTTTCAATAAAAGTTGTTTTATATTACCGTCTACCGGATCCGGAAGTTACGTGCGACGCTATTGCAGAGCGAAGCAGTTTCTGCCTTGTTGGATTGTGGTACATTGTCGTGGAGCCGCGGCTTATCCGGACACAACCGGAATCTAAAAAGAAGCGCTCATTACAGAAGGACATTGAGCGGTACCAGAGGTGAGCTACATATACATACACATCTAACAATGTGCAGTGTGTTTTATATGCAACTTTGTGATGCGTCCTTTGGATCTGTTCAAAGAATTGACATGCCAATTCTTGATCCGTTTGACGCAGCAGATACCTTTTTTAAAACTATAGGGTGCGTTCCTGCTACAGCACAAATGTATCCAAACACACAGCACACTTTGGACTGTGTTGGATGCGTTTTATGCAGCACTTTTGAATAGTTTTTCGAATGTATTCAAAACACCGTATGAACATCCCCTTAGAGGGTCTGTTATGTATTTTGTGTCTGTCTCCGCCTTGATGACCAAACAGGTGACCAGACTTTAATCATTCAGCTTTGTATGCTGGAGGAGTGGGTGCTGCTATGGACTACCCGTAGGTTAATTAAGAGGGAAGAGGGAATTTCAACTGAGGGAACAGTACATGTGAATAGGTCTTTTTGGATCTGAATTGATAGGAAGTCGGACAAATCTAAGATCTGTGTTATGACCAGAACCTAGGGCTGTACAACTAAAAAGCTGAGTTGAGACCAACACATCTCAGGAGTACTAGAAACAGCTTTGGGCTTGAGACTTGCCTGGGGACTATATTGGAGTAAGGAGCTATGTTAAGACCAGCACCTCAGAGGACTATTAGCCCCTGAAATGGGCCTGAAGTATCCTGTTGATGTATAGCATGTTCTTCCTTCTATAGCATAACATTGTGCTCTTCTTTGCTCTCGCTCTATTGATTAGTAGAACAAGAGAGGAAGTAACAGCTATCACATTTTAAAGAAAGAGGACAAATCTTGTGTGTGTTTTTATTTTAAATAAAAACATTACTTAATAGCAGTATATCCATTCTAACAGTCAATGTCAATGTACTTTATTGCAATGACCTTGCATTAGACTACAATAAATCAAGCCATTTATTGCACATAGAATGATATAAATTTGTAATCCACAAAGACTGCAAAAATAAATAAAATTAGCACTGGTAAACATTCATTATCCATTTTTCGAAACTGCAATCTTTGTAAGAAACTTGAATTGATAGGTTAAATGTAATCAGTGTGGAAAGAACAGCACAACACTACACTAATTGAAGATGGATTGCACTCACCTCAGTTTGAAGCCACTCTTCAGGTCTGATTAAAAGTTTCCTTTGTACAATGTAATTTATAACTGTAGAGTTTGCTAGTTGCCATTTTAGAATATGAATGATCGTGTGGAACTGTAGGACACAGAAAACTTTTTTTTTTTGCCTCAGATAATATAGAACAGTACATTTTTGTGTTAAACACTAAAAGGGGTTTTGCCACAAAGTAAAATTGACGTGGGAAGTTTGTAAATTAAATAATAATAAACATTTTTACCATTCATCATTATTAAAAATTCTTTACCGTTTTTGTCTTAGTTGCTCCTTTAGTGATCCATTATTTACAGCTCGTCTCCAGAGGATACGACCAGGGCTAAAAGCTTCTCACTCCTGGTCAGACATGCTCAGACATCACCTCTCCTCTCAGGTAGCTACTGAGTGTTCAAACCCCACGTGCTGTCATTGTACTCCTGTCCTCTGTACTCCTTAGTAATTAGTCAAACAGTGCAAATAAATTAAAATAAGAAACCTCAATCAGGTATGTGCATTGATAAAGAGAAAAAAAAATCCACAGGTTTGGTTCCTGCAGGGATTTGAACCAAGGACCCTTGTGCCTGGAGGCAAAAGTTTTACCTCTGAGATACAATGTAGCTACTTATAGTTCTTATAGTACATAAAACAGACCTTTCTTTGACTAAAGAGAGGAAAGGCATGGTGATGTCATCCTGCAGGGTCACATGATATGCAATTCAAACAAATCACACACACACCCTTCTGAGCACACAGAGCTGAAGAGCTGGATGCAGGAGGTATGAAATGAGATCGTGGCAAAACCCCTTTAACTGGTGCCAGTTAGGTCCTGTGTATAGGGTTTACTAAGTAAGTCCAGTACATAGGCCTGGTGTCAGCTGCTAAATGCCTCAGGTAGAAAGAAACAGAACCACTATCTTTGTACATCCTTGAATGCATAACTGTTTACACCAATACAGGTGTTATGGTTACAATGAGCTTGTGTGGGGAGGTGACAGCTCTCCAGGCATGAGAACTGACCACTGCCGGAGGTCTGCAGAGCTGTGACATGACAACCTCTCTTTTCCACTGCTCACACAGAATGATGATGTCACCAGTCTTCAGTGAGGGAAGACATGCCTACTGGAAGGAGAGATCCGTTCCTGGATTTGAAGTTGTAACAGACAAACAGCTCAAGTCTGCAGAAGCCTGTACTGAGAAAATCCCTTTAAAGTATAAAAATTAGCATATTTAAAGTTCAAATCACCCTCCCTTTTTCCATTTTGTAAAAATGTAAAAGATAAAGTTACAAGTAATTGGTATCGCTGTGTCTGTAAAAGTCCGATCTATTAAAATATAATATCATTTATCCTGTACACTGAACACCGTAGAAGAAAAATTCCAAACACTAATATTCAGGTCCATATGTGTAACAACAAATAAGTTCGTTGTTGCAGAAAATGGCACTGCAGCACAAATTTAAAGGGGTTGTCTCACTACAAGGATTGCTTTTTATGTTAAAGATTTTACAAAAACAAGTCACTTTAAAATATATGTCCATTAACAGTGTCCTACCTATTCTGAGATATCCCCTTTTGTGTGGGCTACATCAGCTCCACAAGTCACAATAGCTACAGACCTGCTCAATCTCTCACGATAGGCTGCCAGCACTGGTTGCTATAGCTACAGACCTGACTTCTATTGCAGCCTAGTAGACGCCAGTAAACACGCCCCTGAATTCAAAGTGAAACCAAGAAAACGGGACTGAGGTAAGATGAATCAATGTAGTGAGACAACTCCTTTAAGAAGTATAGAATGTGTTCATTTATTTAACAGCATTAACAAAAACCCTACATGTTTGGTATTGCTGCAACCTACAGAAAACAGATAACACATCATTTATACCAAAGAGTGAACCCCTGTATAAATGCCTAGTATATTCTATGGTACAGTCAATGACACTATTAAAAAGTTCACCTTGTCCCACAAAATAAAGGCCCTCATATGCCTATGTATATGAAAAAATAAAAAAAAGTTATGGCTATGGGAAGGAGGGGAGGAAAAAAAAACAAAGAGTTATATTATTATAACTGGGAAGGGGATAACGGTAAGTACAAATGGTAACATGGGGTTAATTCTCTAGAATGTTTCTCTTTTAAAAGAAGACAGTTCCAAACCAATGTAATTCAAACAGAACCAATTTAGTAAATGCTTCTTCATATATAATAGCACAGCACTCTTGATAGCTACAGATGCATAATGGTTACATTCACACTGGGTGGGCTGTTTGAATGTTTTTTTTTATCACAATGTTAATAATATTCAACAGTGAATAATCTGTTTCAGGTCCCTGTTTTCTTTACAGGAACCCACGGCACGGATTTTCGGCCGGTTCTTCAGCCGGTTTGCGGTTTTTCAGACCGCCTGAAAAACCGGCCGAAAATGAGCACAATAGTGCTCTATGGAAAACCCGTGCAGCAGTCCCCAATACACGGGTTTTCCGCCCGGCGGTTTTGCCCGGCGGCAAAACATTGAGAAAGCACCATCTTCCGTCCGGTTTTCGGACAGAATCTGTGCTTCTCAATGGGAGGGGGGAGGGCTCTTCTCCGCTCATCGCGGAGAAAAGCTGTCCCCCACGCGGCCGTGGGGATGGGCGCAAAACAGGACAAATACCGGCCGGCAAACCGGTCGGTATTTGTCCTATGCCATGGGGATGCGCCCTTACAATGCTTGTCATCTATATAGTGACTGTCTCCTCTCTCAGACCCTGATCTTAAGAGACCTTTCCTGTACACTTTCTCCCACCAAGATTCCTCCCTGTATGATACATCTCACAATTGCAGGTCTGATGGCAGTAGATAAGGGATCAAAATTCTATGAGGCAGAAACTCTCTGGGTCACACATAGATTTTTTTTTGCACCAACGGTTGTTTCTTTTGTAACGACTATAACTTCTCCATAAATAATAAAAGAAACAAGGGTGTGGGTCAGCTTACTGGATCTCAATAGAATGCCACTGGTGGATTCCCAGATCAAGGGCATAGATCTCCGCAAACACAGTACAATATTTTGTCTCTTGTATAAGTAAACAAGTATATATTTGTCCACTGCATTAAAAATCCTAGGTTCTGATTCAATCTTATGTGTGTTTTTTATCACCCATTTTACAGTCATCAAACAAACTTTTTCTTTCCAAAAATTTTCACTGCAACTGCTCAGTGTTTAAATGCCCACTATCCTGGATACTCCCGTCACACAACTGTCCTCTGAGAGGGTCTGTGCACACTCTACATTGCTACTTCAGTTCAGCTGGCTTTGCTAATGTTGGTTATTGAATCTCCTAACGGGCTGGCCACAGATAGTGGAGATGCTAATTTATACCATGTGATTATCTGGATTTTATATTGGATATTCTATCTCTCAATGTTAAAATTAACCTACCCTTAAATTATAGACAGTTCATGTCTTTGTCAGTGGGCACACTTACACAATCAGCAAGAGATCAAAAAATTATTTTCTTCACTGTATCTGCAACCTTAAGCAGTTATTCCTATCACACTGATTAGCTTCAAATATGTAGGATATGTAATGTTAATGAAGATTATTACCAAAGATATTGCAGTCTGATTTTACTTCATTTCAGAGTTGGAAAAATTATCAGCAGGAAAAAACTTCTTAGTTTCTGATCTTATTTACTGAGTGAACATTTAGGGAGGACATGTATGAAAACTGTCTTGGTCTAAGACTTTCTTTGTTGCCCATAGCAACTAATCAAAGCACTATATGAAATGAAAGGGGAAATCTGACTGGTCACTATAGGCAATAAGGAAAGTCTTAGACCTAGACAGCTTTCATACATGTGGCCCTTAATCCTTAGAGTTACTGAACAAGGAGAAGCTTTGCTCCATCCTGTCAGGTCTGCAGAGCACATAGCTATATATTTATTATAAAGACTGTATTCACTTACCAGGTAATAGCGTGTCTTAGCAGCATGTATGTTTTTCTGTTTTACAAAGCTTTCCTCTCATGACAAATACAGCTCTGCTAGTTTATATTTATTCGAACTTGATGGCATCATTGTTTTTCACAAAGCCCCCCGATAGTAATGTCCCTTTCACATACACAGCTAGTAATAGGAACTAGCAGAGCCTTAATGTCAGTCAATGATGTAGAGCCACCAACAGCCTACACAGGAAGTGTGAGCCTGAAGCAATGATGAAAGAATAGGATGAGAAAACCCCTTTCTTGCATTATACATGGATCTAAATCAGTCTTCAATAAAGGAGTATTTTCACCATGCCAGGGGCGTTGCTAGGGTCCCAAAACATCCGGGGCCCAGGCCCTGTGTTAAGTTTTGCTCAGTAGGTTTTCACGCCCCATGAACTGCGGCATGTGTTTTTACAGAGAAAAAACTGTGGCCAGCGCGTCCCTCTGAAGCTCTCGCTAATATTTATTCTCCCAAGAACAGGTAATCATGGCTCTCAATAAGAGTTATGAATTACCATTATGTCTGCCGTACGTCGGATGAATTAAAGTGCAATTACGCGCCGAAGTAGGGACCGACATTATGTCGTGTGAACATACACAGCGTATTTGTGGGGCATAACTGTGCTGTAATGCGGCCCCACCCCCCGTACTCTGGGAAGACGCACTGAACAGCGCAAGCTCCTGAAGCAAACGGTGTATATTGCGGCGCGTACTGTACGAGCCGCAATGCACCGCGTGATCATAGCCTAAGGGACACACCGGGCAGGATTATGTTTTAGTGAAGTGAATGGGGCGATATTGTGGATATGTGTGTATATACACAAATATACATACAGATATATACATATATATAATGCTTCCTCACTCACTTAATAGTGTGAGCAGCCGACGGCCCCTCCTCCCTCCTGAGATCCCGTCACCCGAGGCAGTCGCCCTCCCCCTTCCTGTCTGCACTTAGGAACTGCATGTGCGTCCAGAGGATGCACATACAGTGGAATAGATTGTCGGCTCTCCAGGCCACAGCTTGTGCCCCGTACAAAACTACCCGGCGACGCCCCTGCACCATGCTGTTTTACAGAGCCACAGCCAGTTGATTCTCACACTTCCTGGTTAGCCTGTGGGCCATTCTACAACAGTGATTGGCATTTTATGTCTGTGGTTCCTAGCTGATCCTGATATAATAACATAAATTCTGGAGGTTTGTAAATAGCAGTGCACAAGGCTACAGGGCTCTTTAGGGTTAAAACTGGTCAATAAATAATGTAAACAAGCTTTTCTTCAAGATAAGAAAGAGATCAAGAGTGATGTCACCATCCCATCCACTGCTGGAGCAATGAGAACAGAGAGAGATGGCTGGTAGCCAGGGGAAGCTTGTGTACAAAAGTGGGAGATAAGATCTCCTCTAACAGTAGTGTATTCGGTAATAGTCTTTATTTATATTTGTCTACATATTTACAGCTAATCAATAAAACCCCTTTAAGCTGGGCATTTTGTCATTTATCTCTATATTTGTGTAAGGGGCAATAGGGGGACAAGATGCTATATAACATAAAAGTGCTTCATCCCCTCTAAACATATTATTATAACTATTGTTACAAAATTCTAAGTACATGTTTTAATTGCTGATACGTTAATTACAAGACTACAATCGTACAATCATGTCTATTGTAGGAACAGTTAATACCTGTGGGAGCAATGGCTCAAAAATAGATATGCGCAGCATTTTTTTAGCATCATATTCTTCTGCATATGTTTTTGTGTTTTTGTAGTTTGCTTTTGCAAAACAAAACCATAGAATTTCTATTCCCAACCTAGCAGAAAAAATTTCCAAAACATGATTTAAGTTCTAAGTCTTACCACCTGGTAAAAAGAATGGAATAACCCATACACATTATGTTTTACAGATTAGGCAAATGTCAAATTTATTAAATCTATTGTTTGTATATTCTTTCATACATATTCTATTTTCATTAAGAATAAAACCTCCAAAAGAATCAAGCGTCTGGCACAATTCAAACAGTTATCTAAGATCATTCACTAGAATGTCTCTACATCAGTGGAAGCATATAATAAGCTTTTTTTTATTTTATTTTATTCCAACTGCATAGGTAATAAAAACTGATTAGACACTTCATTCTTGCAGCTGTTACAATATTGCATCAATCTAGTGTCTCTGCTATATAGGAGACAGAAGGTAGAACTGTTTTGCTAATTTATTCCGCTTGTTTTTTTCCTCCGTTTATAGTTTGTATATACCTTTTTTGGTCATTTTAGATTGTCATTTAGCAGTATTCCTTATCTTTACCATTAGGGTAGTAGCTTTCAAATTAGATAATGTAACACTATATGAGTGATGCTGCTTCAAGGACGGAGTGAAAAAAAAACCATCCACGGTTCATTAAGATGACTTTCATCAATGGCGTCATTAGATAAGAAAAATCTAGCTAATAAGAACAATTACAGGGCGGAATGTATTATGAATGTGTTGATCTGTATGCTGGTAGCAATTTATCATTGTATGCAGGTCCTGGAGTAATGATGTCTTGCACACTGAGAGAGACAATCCCGGGGTGTCACATTCCAATAACTGCACAGTTCTGCGCTCTGAAATGATAAACACAAATCAGAATATGTTAGTTCTCAATTTACTTCCAAAGTGCATTCAGCAGCGCAGACCTCACAGAAATCCCTTTTGTCAGCTGCTATGAAATGTAACACAGACGTTGAAGTATATTAATAAATGGAGGATTTTCTTTGGCACTTAAAGTGAGCCACTAGTGAAGAGAGGACTATTTAATGCATGGCCAAGCAGCAGACATTTCCCTGTTTATAACATTAATGTGCTGCTGCTCTCACTTATAAGTAGGTCAGTTTTCTGGCTATATTTGTGCTGGAAAGGAGAGTTTTGCTTAGTGTGATGCAACATACGGTCAATATTTAGACTGTGTAAACTTAAATGAGCCCATCTTAAAATGCAAATATATCACAAATCTGATGCGTTTTTTCACTGTATAATAATAGTCTTTATTTATAGATCGCCAACATATTCCGCAGCACTTTACAATTTTTAGGGTATAGGTTCAGACAAAAAGACAGACATTATATAGTTAAAAGCTACTTACAGATGAAACACAAGGTGTGAGGGCCCTGCGCGCAAGAGCTTACAATCTATTAGGGTGTACGGGTGAGACGAAGGGTAAGAAGTGCGAGGTTTACAATGGTCCAGCCATGTGACATAAATATGGGGTGGTTTACATAAAAATTGGGTGAACCTGCCACCCTGACAGTACATCTATATACAGATAAGTGCCAAAATGTAAGGAGTGACAGAAATGTGTGCGCTAGAGAGTAGGGCAGTGTTTCCCAACTCCAGTCCTCAAGACCCACCAACAGGTCCTGTTTTCAGAATTTCCTCAGTATTGCACAGGTGATATAATTAGCATTGCACAGGTGATATAATTATTGTCATTGCTTTCTGTGGGGGATCCTGAAAACACGACCTGTTGGTGGGTCTTGAGGACTGGAGTTGAGAAACACTGGAGTAGGGGGTTAGCCATTATGGATTCTTGTAAGCCAGACTGAGAAGATGTATTCTCAGGGCCCTCTGAGAATATTACCGTCTTTCCCCGGAAATAAGACATCCCCCGAAATTAATACCTTCTGCAATTTTTTTCAAGATTAGATATAAGGCCTCCGCTGAATATAAGACCTAACGGCAGTCATTGATGCAGCTCCCCCCACGCCATACATTAGTGTTAACAGATCATTTAGATTGCATACAAGGTAGCCTCCCATTTACCTTGTATGGGAGGTTACCTGAACAAGAGTTGCTAATTTAAGGAAAGTGCTATTGCTAGACATGAGAGATTGGGGCTAATGATTCCAAAAGAAATGGAGTCACAAGAAATTCACCATGAAATTCAGGGTTTGGAGAGTGCTGATGATCTTGAAGATGATGGCATGGTAAATGTACATGGAAATAGAGTCATAAGAAATTATTGGTGGAATTCAGAGTTTGGCTGGTTATGCAGATGTCTGTGATAACATGACTACAGTATATTAATAAATGTTGATTTTTTTTTTCCGGTCAACTCTAAGGGCCACATGTATGAAAACTGTCTAGTTCTAAAACTCACTTTGTTGCCCACAGCAACCAATCAGAGCTTCCCATTAATTTCATATAGTGCTCTGAAATATTAAAGGGGGGGCCTGTGATTGGTTGCTATGAGCAACAAAGTGAATTTAAGACCTAGACAGTTTTCATACATGTGGCCCTAAATGTGAATTCTTGTTCACGGAAAAATAAGACATCCCCTGAAAATAAGATCTAACGCGTCTTTAGGAACAAAAATTAATATAAGACACTGTCTTATTATTGGGGAAACAGTGTATGTGGGTTATGAGTTTGCCTGATCGTCCGCAGTATCATGTTCCAGAGAACTGGTGCCACACGTTAATAAAATCTTGGAGACAGGAATGGGAGGTTTAGATAACTGATGCATGCAGTCTAAGATCTGTATAGTCTTAGGTTACACCACTATTAGTTGGCTTAGGCTATGTTCACACGGCTTATTCTGGGACATATTTCAGCCCATAATTTGCGCTGTACTGCGTGAATTACGGGCTGAAATACATCCCATTCATTACGGTAATCCACAGTTCTAATAGAGAACTATGGATTATGTCTCCTCTCCCTGCTCGCACAATACGGCGAGCGGGGAGAGAAGTGACATGTCATTTATTCACGCAGTATATGCGCCGAGAATAATGCATGTCTATGGGGCCAGCAGGCTGCCGGCTCAGACGCCCCGCCCCCGTACACACTGTGTAATAGTGGGGCGAAATACACAATTAAGCCGTGTGAACATAGCCTAAGTGTGTATCACCAACTGTGCTAAAATGTCTTGGTACACAATAGTGCACTTTTAGGCTATGTCTACACAGCATGCAAAAACGATTGTATTTTCAGCGGTTTTAGGATTCGCAAACCGCTCAAAATCTGATTGTTCAGCCTGCTCATAGAGTTTAAGAGGAAAAAAACGCGGTCTCAACAAGATCACCATCAAAAAACGCTATCCTATACCGTTGATCACAGAACTCTTTGATCGCCTCTTGGGAGCTAAAGTTTTACGAAGTTGGATTTGCGGGGGGGCTTATAATCTCGTCCGGATCCAGGAGGGTGACAAGTGGAAGACGGCCTTCAATACTCGGGGTGGGCACTTCCAGTATCTTGTGATGCCCTTCAGCTTGTGCAACACTCCAGCAGTCTTCCAGGAATTCGTCAATGACATTTTCCGAGACCTCCTGTATGTCTGCGTAGTTGTCTACCTGGATGACATCTTGATTTTTTCACCCGATCTGGAGGTCCACCAGTCGCACGTGTGCCAGGTCCTGAAACGCCTGCGCGAGAACCACCTCTATGCCAAACTGGAGAAGTGCTTGTTCCACCAGACCAGCCTCCCGTTCCTTGGATACATAATCTCGGACAAGGGCCTGCAGATGGACCCCACTTAACTCTCCGCCGTACTACCGTGGCCACGAGTCGTCGGCCATACAACGCTTCTTGGGCTTTGCAAATTAATACATGCAGTTTATCCCGCATTTTTTGACTTTGGTGGCACCGATTGTGGCTCTCAAGAAGCATGCCAACCCGAAACTGTGGCCGCCGGCCGCCAAAGAGGCCTTTTCCAAATTGAAGCCAGCTTTCACCTTCACTCCTGTATTGTCCCGGCCTGATGCCGAGAAACCCTTCTTTTTAGAAGCCGACACCTCCTCCATAGGGTCTGGGGCCTTTCCTCACCCAAAAAGGGACCCAAAAGCAAAATTTGGACCTGTGCGTTCTTTTCCAGGACATTTTCGCCTGCGGAGAGGAACTATACCATCGGGGATTGAAAGCTTCTGGCCATTAAACTTGATCTGGAAGAATGGCGGCATCTCCTGGAGGGTGCTTGATTTCCCGTGAATATCTTCACTGATCACGAAAATCTCCTCTACCTCCAGACAGCGCAATGTCTTAACCAACGCCAAGCGAGGTGGTCTCTGTTCTTCGCCCGGTTCAATTACATTATCCATTTCCAACCTGCGGAGAGGAACGTCAAGGACATCTCTCATCCCTCCGATGTCAGTGGAGAAGAAGAGGTTGCTCCACGGCACATCGTGCCTCCAGAACGTCTGGTATCTGTGGCTCCCATTAACCTTCAATGTGTACCCCCGGGCAAGACATTTGTATGCTCTGCCCTTCGGTTGAGGGTTCTGAAATGGGGTCATTTCTCTCGCACAGCTGGACACCCTGGGGTTCAGAGGTATTGCTCCCTGATTTCCTGCTTCTACTGGTGGCCTGACCTTGCTAAAGATGTGAAAGAGTTCGTGGAAGCCTGTACCACCTGTGCCTGCAACAAGTCACTTCGTCTCAGACCTGTGGGGTTACTCCACCCGCTGCCAGTACCTAGCAGTCCCTGGGGCCACATTGCCATGGACTTCATCAATGATCTTCCTCCCTCTGACGGGAATACGGTTATCTGGGTAGTCACTGATCGTTTTTCCAAAATCGTGCACTTCATTCCCCTGCCTGGTCTTCCCTCTGCTCCTCGACTCGCCAACCTCTTTTTTAAGCATATCTTCTGGCTTCATGGACTTTCCCAACATATTGTTTCAGATCGGGGAGTTCAATTCGTCTCTAGATTTTGGCGAGGCCTCTGTTTGCTACTACAAGTAGAACTGGACTTCTCTTCCGCATACCACCCACAATCTAATGGACAGGTGGAGAGAGTGAACCAGGTGTTGGGTACCTATCTACGCCATTTTGTATCCGCTAGACAAGATAATTGGTCCGGTCTGTTACCATGGGCATAATTTTCATACAACTCTCTGGAATCTGATTCCGCCGGGGCATCCCCCTTCTTTGTCGTCTTTGGTCAGCATCCCTGGCCCTCTTTCCGCTGCCCTCTGCCTCCTCTGATATTCCTGCTGTGGACAATATGGTCCGCAACCTTTCTGCCATTTGGAAGGAGATGCATCAATCTCTGCTTCAGGCCTCTGCTCGCATGAAGGTTCAAGCGGACAAGAAGAGAACACCCCCTCCATCCTTTGTTCCTGGTGACAGAGTATGGATGTCTGCCAGGTGTGTTCGTTTTAAAATCCCTAGCTACAAGCTTGGACCCCGTTTTTAGGTCCCTTTGAAGTCCTGAGGTACATCAATCCTGTGGCCTACAAACTCCGGCTCCCTCCTACTATGCGCATCCCAAACTCCTTCCACGTCTCCCTACTTAAATCGGTCATCCTCAACCGCTTCTCTCGGTCAGTGGTTCCCCCATCTCCCATAGCTGGCTCCACCAATGTTTTTACCGTCAAGGAAATTTTGGCCATGAAGACGGTTAGGGGGAGACGTTTTTTTTGGTGGACTGGAAGTGGTTTGGGCTGGAAGAAAGGTCGTGGGAGCCGGAGGATAATATTCTGGACCGGGGTCTCTTGTCTAGGTTCTTGCGGGCCAGGAAGAGGGGGAGGCCTAAGGGGGAACACCCGCAGCTGTGAGCGGCGCAGTGGCCCGGCGCCCGCAGCTCTGATCCGCACTTACCTTGCCACGCTCCTATTTCTGTCCCAGCGCACGCTCCTGCTGCTGGCCGGGTATGCAATCACCCTCTAGGGTGCGCGTGCAGTACTGCAGCTAAATTTAAAGGGACAGCGCGCCGGTGATTGGTTGCACCGGCCACTGATCCTATTTAAGTCCTGCCCCTTCTATGTTACCCTCCCAAATTGATAGTACCCTGTGCCTTGAGAGGAAGCATTCTTGAGTATCTTGTTTGTCTACTGTGTACCGTACCTTCTGCCTCCGTCCCTTGACCATGAACCATTGCCTGTCCTGACTTACTGCCTGTCTCCGACTACGAACCATTGCCGCCTGTCCTGACCTTCTGCCTGTCCCCGACTATGAGCCTGCTTCACGATTCTGTACCGCACAACACCTCGGCTGCCACCGCAAGCAAGTGACGTTTGGGGTAGCGACCTGGTAGCAATCCGCCGCAGCAGGTCCATCCCGCTTTGCGGCGGGCTCTGGTGAAAACCGGACCTACTTAGATTCCGTTCCCTGCCGTGGCTTACACCATCGCTTGTGGTGGTCCAGAGGATCCACTTCCACGTTACAGTTTATGACCTAGCACATTTTCACTTTTTTAGTAGACATAAGTTTGAGAGTGTTACTTATTTTGCTGCAGTTAGTACGACATGTATGAAACCTGTCTAGGTGTTAGACTTTCTTTGTTGCCCGTAGAAACCAATCAGAGCTACCCTTTCATTTTTTCACTTTATGAAATAAAAGGGGCGCTCTGAGTGATTTCTATAGGCAACAAAGAAAGTCTTAGACCTTGACTGTGTTCATACATGTGGCCCTTAGTTGTTCAAATTATTTTTTATCTTTTTTCTGTGATACATAGGGATATATTTTTATGTAATCTGTAAATTTTATTTAATATCTGGAATAAAATGTGAAAATAAAAAAAAATAAATCAAATGTATTAGTTTTCATGTAAAAGTACCGTTAAAATACCATACATTATTAGGGATTGACCCGTGGCAGGTTTTTCAGTCGGTTTTACAGACTGTTTTCAGATTTGAAAACCATGTGTAAACCGACTGTCAAACTTTTACGTCCTCCAGACGGTTTTGACAACACCAGCGTTTCTAAAGACTCAGAACATGTTCATTCTTCGGCCCGGTTTTCGGGCAGAACATGGACATGTGAGTGTGAAGGGGGACAGCTTGAATCTGCAAACCGCAAACAAATGCCGTCTCCCTGCGTGCCAAAAAAAGACTAAAATACCAGTCAAAAATCCGTGTGAACCCGTGTGAATGCACCCTAAAGGGCCGTTCACATGGCTTATTTCAGGGACGGATTTCAGCAGTATTGCGCGTCGTACTGCGCTGCAATATGTCTGGAATCCCTCCCAGCCATTACGGTAATCCACAGGTCTCATAGAGAACTATGGATTCCGTCTCTCCTCCCCGCTCGGCGAATACGCCGGGTGGGGAGAAAGTGACGCGCATTGTCCCGGCGGGATACGCGCCGTGGATAATGAAAGTCTATGGGGCTGACGGGCAGCGCCGCCGCCGCCGCCCCTTACTCAAGACGTAATTGCGGGCGAAATCCGTCCCGCAATTACGGCTTGAATAAGCGTGTGAACCGGGCTTAAAAGTCTGCCCTCCTTTGTATTGTAGTTGCTTTTGCTTAGGCTTTATCTGTCAGCTGAGGTGGGACTTAAAAATTTGATTCAGGCTGTTTTTTTAATCTATTTTGTTTTGTCTTTATTTTTGTATTTACATTGTGCAATGTGTCCCCTATAAGGGGTATTTTTAAAATTGTTGTTGTTGTTGTTGTTGCTTATTACACCTGTAAAATTAGCTGATATATTAGTCCCGGTAACAGAGTGAATATAGCTCCCAGCATTTGCTGCAAGTTAGGAATGGAAGCAGGAAACCATACAGCCATCTGGTAAAAATACACTATACACAGATCTCAATGAACAGCTGAGAAGCTTCCCCCTCTGCAGTTACACGATTTCTGTGCAGCTCCAGACCCTGCAAGAACATTAATGAGTAGTGTTGCTTGAATAGGTTACTGTTCAGTTCAACATTAGTTTGACTGAACGTGTGATAAAAATCCTAAATTCTATTTCTGAACCTAATTCTAACTGTAGGTTCAAGTTAGGGTTAGAGATTTTTATGCTTTGTTTAGTGCTAAACTTACCTTTCTGATGCACTACAGTTTAATACCTTCTGGTCCAATGTTACGTCCAACATCACTTCTGTTTACCATATATTATGGTAACCAGAAGTCATGTCTGACCAAAAGTGAAACCTTAACAAAAGTGCCACAGAACAGTAGATTTTCCACCAAAAATCTATAAAAATCCTCAACTTAGGGTTTGGGATAGGATTGATTTTTTTGTTGATTTTTCCAATATTAATTTTCAAGCCAAAAGAAATCAAATTGCATAGCTCTTGGATCAATTGGAAACACAACCAAATGACATATTTTGAACTACATGAAGAGATCTAAGTCAATTGTGTTGGAGAGGTTGTGGTTCGTTTGGAACACTGATGCATATGTGGTGGAAGTGCCCCGCTACTTTTACCCTTTGGAAACAAACTGAAGAACTGGTTTCCGAACTGTTTTCAATTAAAATGAATATTACACCAGCTCTCGCAATATTAGATGTAAATCTGTTGGAATTCCTAGCCCCATTTAGAACAGTCTTCTATCATATTCTTAGTACCAGTAGATGGACTATAGCCAGGCACTGGAAATCTCCCTCCCCTTTGAGCATAAGCAAAATTCTCCATATAATCAATTTCCATTATTGGTGTGAGACCTCTCTTGCGATTCCTCCACATAGGTTTCCCAGAGTTAAAGAAAGTCTGGATAGAGGCAACGTTCTGTAAGGAGATTTAACACTTTACATTCGAGAGTTAAGATTTTTTGAGAAACATAGGACAGAGAGAGGAGGTCAGTAACTTAGGAATCTTGTGCAAACAAGCAGGAGGTAAGAACTGATCTAATGCTGAAATTAAGCAAACTGAAAACAGTGATGTTTTTGGTAATATTCATTATTTATCTTTATGTATATCAGACCCGCACAATTTGGCAGGATTTGAGAGCTACAGCCGCCGGGAACTGCCCCTAACCACTCAGTAATGCTTCATGATGGCTGGAAATGCATATTTTTGTGACGGATAATTTTAAGTCCTGCCCCTTTAGAGGTGCCAGAATTCCTTAGGTGGATGACAGGCGGCCCATTATTGGGACATATATTGTGCAAGATTGGCATACAATAATAAAGATAATCAGTGTGATGGGAAATCCCCTTCAAACTTAAACTTATGGGTGTAAAGTATGTAGAGGGGCCTATCTTGTGATTACCTGTGTTAGGAATACCCCTCAAGGTTTAAGCCCTTTGGAAGTGAAGTATCACAGGGGCCTGTCTTGTGATTCCCTGTGTTGGGGATAACCCTCTAGGTTTAAACCGATTGGATTTGAAGTATCACAGGTGCCTGTCTTGTGATTCCCTGAGTTGGGGATAACCCTCTAGGTTTAAGCCCTTTGGATATAAAGTATCACAGGGGCCTGTCTTGTGATTCCCTGTGTTGGGGATAACCCTCTAGGTTCAAGCCCTTTGGATATAAAGTATCACAGGGGCCTGTCTTGTGATTCCCTGTGTTGGGGATAACCCTCTAGGTTTAAGCCCTTTGGGCCTGTCTTGTGATTATTAGATAAACAAAACATGAGATCCATAAGTCATGATTAAGAACATGTTTAGATCAAAGCACATCTGCTGGCTCCAATGGATCATAATTGTATGATGTGACTGCCTTGTCCTGTGTTTCTAATTTTATGAAAGAAAGTTTTTTAATACATTTCAATAAAAGATATTTATATTTTAAAGAGGATTTGGTTATTGTGACTATCGTTTTGTATGCATTGGAGTTTCTAGATTTTGCCTTTGTGCGCTTTCTGTGAGCTATATCACCTGATGCTTGTTGGACTTACTAGATGCTAATGCCTTCCCAGGATATGACTGTTATACACTTGAAACTAAGAAAAATGCTGTGACTAGATATAAGGAGAGTAATTTCATCAAGGCTTATTTTATTTTTTTATTTCAACACTGCCCACCTAGCATGCACTACTTCTGTCCTGCCAGTTTAACCCCACCCACCTTTTTTCTTGTCTATAGCTGAAGTCTCTCCTACCTATTAAGAATAACTCAAATCCTCCTTCTACTGAAAACTACTAGTCTACGCTCATCTTACTTACAACCATCCCCCATTCATGCTGCCACCCTCTCTATTTTTCTATAAGAAATGCAGTAAGTAATTAGTATAGCATCGGTACGTCTTCACGATCCCATATGTGAGCAGCATGCAATAGGCTTCCAATTATATCTCCTGTTAGAGTGGCCTGCATAACAGGGGTCAAAAATGGCCTCCGCAGGGCATCATATACAAGGGTGGGCTATTGATTTTAGTTCATTACTGCTCAGCAGTACATTCAGTGTCTCAGTCGGGGAAGAAGCCGGCCTACACTATTTCTGAAAATCCGGTGTGCAAAGTCTGGAAACATGCAAGCACTTTATAGCAGTGGTGAGCAGCTCATAATCGAAAGGCTACAGGAGAAATGTCAATGTCATACAGTGATGTTGTTCTCCTTTTCTCCATTACAGACACAGAAGAGAATAGGCTTGATATTCATT
>JAODAL010018497.1:0-74592 GCA_025379985.1 Phyllomedusa bahiana
GTTGGGGGGGGACCCTGCCGTTTCCGTGTCGTGCGCTGGGGCTCGGGCGCCATCTTGGACGCCATGCTTCTCCCTGGCTTGCGGGCTGCAATCTCTCCTGTTGCTCCCCGCGATTAACTGCAGTTCCGCTCTGTGCACCGGAGCGGAGCTGAGGATGTCGGCGCTCACTTGCGCCGGTTTCGGCAGGTTATAGCGGGCGGGGGGCTTGATGGCCGGGAGTTAGGTCCGGAGCTCCTTCTCTTACCGCCTCCTCCTATGCGCGCCGGAACCGGAAGTCGTCACCAAATTTTTTTAGCGTTAGGCTGTGAAAATGAACAAAACATTTTTTTTCCAATAATCTGCAATTTTAGCTGAAAATGTTTAATTTTTACAAGGCATCCTTGTAAGAAAGCACCCAAAACCTTTACACAATTTCTTCCAAGTTCCGCAATACCCTACATGTGGGTGTAAACTGCTGTTTGTGCGCATGGCAGGGCGTACAAGGGAGGGAGCGCTATTTGGCTTTTGGAACGCAGATTTTGGTGGGGCCATGTCGCATTTACAAAGCCCCCAAAGTACCAGAACAGGTGAAACCTTCCAGAAGTCACCCCATTTTGGATTCAGCACGCCTCATAGATCTCATCTAGGGGTGTATTGTACATTTTGGGTGCACAGGTGTTCCAAAGTTTTTTTTTTTGCATTGGGCTATGAAAATGAGGGGAAAACGCAATTCCATCATTGTTTTTTGGGCTTCAATTGTACAGCATTCGCCGTGCAGTATAAATGAGAGGATATCTTTACTATGGGGGACGGTACAATCGCAATGATATAGATTTTATATAGTTTTTTAATGTTTTATTACTTTTATACAATAGAAATAGGTATATAAAAAATTGCGTTTTTATGTTGTCCTGTTCTGATAGCCATAACGTTTTCAGTTTTCTGTATACAGAGCTGATTATGGGCTTGTTTTTTGTGGGATGAGTTGACGTTTTTATTAGTACCATTATGGGGGGCATATGCCGCTTTGATCACTTTTTATTAAGGTTTTTGTGAGGCATTTTGAACAAAATACAGCATTCCTGGTAGTGTTTTTTATTTTTATTTTTTAACAGCGGTCACCATGCAGTATAACTGACATGCTAGTATTACTCAGCAGGCCAATACGATTACAGCGATACCCAATTTGTATATTTTTTATGTTTTACTGCTTTTACACAATAAAAACACTTTTATTCAAAAAGGAAAACACGTTTTTGCATTGCCATAGTCTGAGAGTCATAACTTTTTTATTTTTCTGTGTACGGAGCTGTGTATGGGGCTTGTTTTTTGCGGGATGAGATGCCGTTTTTACTGGTATAATTTTTGGGGAACAAGACTTTTTGATCAGTTTTAAATCCGTTTTTTGGAAGGCAGGGTGAAGAAAATACTGCAATCCTAGTAGAGTTTTTTATTTTTATTTTAACAGCGCTCACCGTGCAGTATCCATGACCAGTTAGATTTACTCTCTGTGTTGATACAATTACGGCGATACCCATTTATATATTTTTTTTTAATTTTGAAGCACTTTAAAAAAAAAAAAAAAAAAAAAAAAAGTGTTTTATTGTGTTAAATAATATTTCTGCATCGCTGTCTTCTGAGAGCCATAACTTTTTTATTTTTCCGTATACAGAGATGTGTAAGGACTTTTTTTTTGCGGGATAAACTGAAGTTTTAATTGCTACAACTTTGGCATTTGTATGAGTTTTTGGTCGCTTTTTATTCCATTTTATGTGCTGCAGGATGTACAAAAATCGCAATTCTGTGACTTTTTTTTTTACAGCGTTCACCGTGCGGGTTAATTAACATGATAGATTTATAGGGTTGGTCGTTATGCACGCGCCGATACAAAATATGGGTACTTTATTTATTTTTGATCTTTTTTGGGGCGATTGGCGTTTGTAAGGGGAAAAGGGCGGTGTACGTGTTTTTATTTTATTTTTTGTGTTTGTGTTTTACTTTTTTTCACTTTTGACATTTATTTTTACTTTTTTTTCACTTTTTTCACTTTTTCTTCTAACAGCAATCATCAGTTTGCTGTTAGAATGCAGACCAGTGCACAGTATTTGTACTGTGTACTGGTCACCATGACAACGCCTGTCACCATGCCCACAATGCATTGCGGGCATGGTGACATCACAGATGACCCTGGGAAGTGCCGTTCACTTCCTGGGATCATCAGACAGGGGATCGGTGCCGCACTACAGTGCGGCAGCCGACGGGAGCAGGCAGGAGGAACTCATTCCTCCTGCCTGCGGCTTTATTATCGCAGCCATGACAGGCTGCGCTAATGAAGCGGTAATCACCTGCGGCCGGAGCTCATTCTGGCCGTGGGTGATACGGCATGGGGCCAGTGGTAATTTACCGCTGGTCCCATGTTGCGATCGCGCGTGGCTCGCCCGCAAGCCCGCGCGATCGCCAGGGCGTATGCATACGTCCATTTTCGGGAAGTCACTTCCCTCTAGGGCGTATGCATACGCCCTATGTCGGGAAGGGGTTAAACCAGGAAGTTAGGTGAGCTGGATGTGGTGTGGCTCCAAGCTTTCTGTGCTGTGTCTGGATTCCTGAGTTAGAGGTGCTGGTGAATCATGTTGCAACCTTAAAAGGCTGTTTGGTGAGAGTAACCTGTTTCTGTTAACCCTATAACTGAGAGAGGTCTTTTATTTCTAACTTTATTTTTCACCCTGCTGAAGATTAGGGATGAGCGATTATAATCGACAAAGTTGAAAACGGCGCAATTTTTAGGTTGATCGGAAATTTCCGATCACGCGATATTTTATTTGACAATCAACCACAATCTCTTATGGAGATACAGGGCAAAGAGAAAACCCCCAAATACAATTACCCGGCATTAAACCACAATTAATGAAGAAACCACTAGGAGAATACACAATGCCTAAGGGTACAGATACAGTAAAATATAACCTTTAATAATATCAATTAAAAGTACCAGATGAGCAGAGTAATCGCCCCGAAAGGGCGGCCCCCACGCAGGAACACCCTATCTATATCCTATAATACTACCTATAGTATATACAAAGAGACAAGGGACATAACCAAAGAGAAAAAAAAAAGAAAAAAGTGACCAATATCAAAATGTGACAATGAAAACACACCAACAAAACACTAAAATAAGGAACACTTATCCTAACAATACACACAATTCCACTATTCCGACGCGTTTCTCCCACATGTAGTGTGGGTTCATCAGGGAGTACATGGTATGTAAATACAAGAATGTTTGTTAAGCTTACGACCCTTAAAGGTAATGGTATGATGCAATAGCCAAAACAGGTACCCAGGATCCTGTGATGATTGGCAGATGTGGCGCAGGATAATGATTGCCGGTAATGGAAAGTGACAACAACCAGGAAGTACAACCAGACCCCTTATATAAATCCCCAGGATAGAAGATACAGGTGCTTACCATTATTGTTGCTAAGGTGCGCATCCGAACGGAAGTAGCATAGATGCATGGTCCGAAGGTAGCGTCCGGAAGTTACCAATGCGCGTGCGCCAGTGAGCCAGGCATGCCATGTGTTGTAAACATCGGCGGTTGCCATAGACATAAATGCGCATGCGTAGAGACGCTTCACAACCGAGAATGCTCGGAGAAGAGAGTACCAACGGGCATGCGCGCAGAAGGCAAGTGTACCACATGATGAAAGCACACACAAGTGCGGCTGTCAAAAATACAGCCGCACATGCATATAAGTACAAATGTTAATAACCACGCGTGCCCAGACTAGAGAAAAGCGCAGGAACGCACACGCAACCATACATATAGGGGACAATGCAAGGGGACCTACAAGATGGAAATTAGGCATAAAATTCAAAATAGCAAAGCCAGAAACACAAGAACCGTAGGAATCAGTGATACACAGCATTTATTTCGTGATCATTCTAATAAATACAAAACATAGATTAAATCGTGGTGGGAGCTCAGATCGCTAGAAAACTATCGTAAGCATAATATTGTCCCTAGGGGTCTTCGTATTTCAATAACACCAGCACTTACATCTCGTAACCCCGAGTTGATGAGGAAGTGGGAAGCTGAGGCTACAGCTTCCTCTCTGAGATTCATTGACCTACTAATCGAGGAGGAGCACAATATTCTGAGTAGATCCTTAGTCAACCTTAAAAATACTATAGAAAGTACGTAACATGAAGAAAATAGTAGACGGCACTCACCAATCTTCTCAGCAGTATTTCTTTATTTCACAACAGCAAAAAGCCAGACGGGGACAGGAGGTAAAAAAACACCAACGATCGTTTCGCGCTCACCTGCGCTTTCTCAAGGTGTGGTCGGGAAAATGACGTAACCACGTCTATATAATCCCGTCTATGCCTGTCATCACAAACTAAATGGCAACAATATCTTTATCAAATTAACAACATTTCCACAAAGACAATACATAGTCACACTTATACAAAAACACTTATAATCATAAAAATGGAGAAAAATCGTTTCTGTCATTCAACCCCATTAATCCCAAGGCATCAGTGCGCAAAATCCATCTAGCTTCAGCTTGCAAGAGTCGTGTATCCCGATCTACTCCTGCATCTGATGGAAAGACCCTCTGAATTCCTGCAAATAGAATACCAGACGTATCACCTCCGTGAACTTCATGCATGTGCATATAAATTTAGGGCACCTTTTCTCGTTTTAAACAAATAAAGATGTTCACGAATCCTGACAAATAGAGGACAATCGTTTTGCCTATGTAGAAGAATCCGCAGCTACACCATAAAACATACACCACAAAATTGGTGCGACATGTAATCATGTCCTGCACAGTATGTGTTACTGCTCCTATATGTACAGTTCTTCCTACAGACATTTTACTACAAAACGAACATGATCCACATTTAAAATTACCTCTGGGGGAACACTTCTCTAACCATTATTTTTTATTATCTCGACCAGATAATAAAATAACTGGTTAGAGAAGTGTTCCCAAGAGGTAATTTTAAATGTGGATCATGTTCGTTTTGTAGTAAAATGTCTGTAGGAAGAACTGTACATATAGGAGCAGTAACACATACTGTACAGGACATGATTACATGTCGCACCAATTTTGTGGTGTATGTTTTATGGTGTAGCTGCGGATTCTTCTACATAGGCAAAACGATTCGTCCTCTATTTGTCAGGATTCGTGAACATCTTTATTCTGATAAAACGAGAAAAGGTGCCCCTAAATTTATATCGCACATGCATGAAGTTCACGGAGGTGATACGTCTGGTATTCTATTTGCAGGAATTCAGAGGGTCTTTCCATCAGATGCAGGAGTAGATCGGGATACACGACTCTTGCAAGCTGAAGCTAGATGGATTTTGCGCACTGATGCCTTGGGATTAATGGGGTTGAATGACAGACACGATTTTTCTCCATTTTTATGATTATAAGTGTTTTTGTATAAGTGTGACTATGTATTGTCTTTGTGGAAATGTTGTTAATTTGATAAAGATATTGTTGCCATTTAGTTTGTGATGACAGGCATAGACGGGATATAAGACGTGGTTACGTCATTTTCCCGACACACCTTGAGAAAGCGCAGGTGAGCGCGAAACGATCGTTGGTGTTTTTTTACCTCCTGTCCCCGTCTGGCTTTTTGCTGTTGTGAAATAAAGAAATACTGCTGAGAAGATTGGTGAGTGCCGTCTACTATTTTCTTCATGTTATTATCTTTGGACACTGCCTATTCGGACTGAGCACCGCCAGCAGTTACTGAGAGAGCTATTTTCTACCCGGCGGGCATGTTTAAGCCCTTTAATCCTGTCTCCAATGAGTATAAGTAGACACACTTAGTGCCGATCTATGTTTCCTATATGAAAGTGCACTATAGAAAGTACCCTTAAATTGAAGGGAGAGATGGACTTTGCTAGATGCGAGGCTGACTTACAGAATATTATAGACAAATTTACTGTACAACTAAAAGAACGCAAACAAACAATTTGTCAAGGATCTATCCGAGTTTCGCAAAAATCGCGCATACGAGAATATATATCGCACTCCTCAATTGGCGGAGTCAGAGCCTTCATCCTCTGACACAGATCTGTCAGAAGTAGAATCTAGGAGAACCAAGAGAACAACTAACAGATCTCCTTTTCACACACGACATCAGTCATATAATTATACCGAATGGGTCCCAAAAAAGAGAAATCGGAGAAAAGGGAACATCCAGCAAGGAGAACAACTTATGGGCTCCTCTTTGTCAGCTCCCTCTTCATCTATAGCATCTACTTCTGCTGCTGCCACTCAACCTCATACGGTGGTTCAAAACGAAGAGGTTGGGGTACCAATATTGGGCGGCAACTCCATCTTTTTTAGAGAGGATGTTACAAGTAAAGTAGGTGTTATTGGGGGCTGTAATTTAGAAACCTCTGAGACTTTTCAGATTATCAATCTTTCAGATCACAATCTGTCTCGGTTTGAAATACAGGTACTCGAGAAAGCACGGGGACTTTTGCCTGCTCCGTTTCTGACCTGGGCTGGTGCACCCCTCTTTAGACAACCTGGTGCTTCCGAGCTCCCCCAGAGTCACCATATTGATGCTGAGCACAGTGCAGACACCTGATCCACTTAGCGGACCAGAAATCCCAAACTCAAGTGATCCAACAGCCTAAGTCTCCCTTGGTAGCTGGGATTACAGGTGCCTGCCACAGCACCCGACTCGAGAAAGGCTTATCTTTCGTCCCAAATACTCCTTTTAATGCCTTCAATTGTGTAAAGGATATACACCTTTTTGGTAGAATGCTTAAATGGAAAAAGTTTTACAAATTGAATGAAATAAGGAGATGCCTAGAGTTAGGTATTAACCCTGAGGATTTCCAAGACCTCTGTGTCCTCACCGATTTACTAGAAGAGGGCGATAGGGACCGTTCAAAAGGCCCATTTACTAAACTGAGACCAAAGAGCATCAAAATGCCCCCTTTGAATGACCTCAATATTGATACTTTTGCAAAAGTTGTTTGTGATTCAATTGAGAAACTTCAAGGTACCCCTGAAACTAAGCCTTTACATTACAATCTTTCTAGACAAGAATACCTTGCCCTGAAAAATTTGGAGAACGTCCTTTCAATAACTATTAAGCCATTGGACAAGGGGGGAAACGTAGTGATCCAGAATCACGAGGACTATAAAAACATGTGCCTTGAGATTCTTAATGATAGAACAGCGTATGGCATTTTGAAGTCTGATCCCTCTGACCCCTTCAAAAAAGAACTTGAGGGGATCTTAAATGATGCCTTATCTCTGGGACTGATAGATAGAAATGAATATCTATTCCTATTGCCAAAGGCTCCCCAGACCGCTACTTTTTACGGGCTTCCCAAAGTCCATAAAGGTCTCCATCCGCTCAGATGCAGACCTATTGTATCTGGCATAAACAATTTAACACAAAATACAAGTATCTATATTGATTCCATTCCATTCTCTATCCCGTTGTAACTGCGTTACCGTCCTTCATTAGGGACACAACCGATCTTTTGTTGAAATTGGAAGGACTGACTTTAGATCCTGATGCCTTTTTGTGTAGCATTGATGTTGAGACCTTATACGGCTCTATCCCGCATGAGGCAGGGTTGACAGCTGTACAGACCTTCTTTTCTTCAGGACCATAATCAGTTTGTACTTAAGTTGCTGCAATTTGTACTTACACATAATTTTTTCATATTCAGCGGATGCTATTAACACCTGCTCAGGGGGACCTCAATGGGGAGCCCCTGTGCTCCCTCATACGCTAATCTCTTCCTGGGCTGGTGGGAAAGCACCGTTGTCTTTACCGACCAATATCATCAGGCCCAGGAAAATATCCTTTACTGGGGCCGTTATATCGATGACATTATCATCTTTTGGTCTGGGTCATCTAAAGATTTCCATCAGTTTTTAGCGAGCCTTAATAATAATAGTATAGGCCTTAAGTTTACATCAGTCATTCATAATCTAGAACTTGTCTTTTTGGATGTACTAATCAAAAAAGGTCCTGATGGATCTTTGGAGACATCTCTTTTTAGGAAGCCCACAGCGGGCAATAGCCTGCTTAGGTGGGATAGTTTCCATCCTTTTCTGTTACACCGTGGTATCCCAAAGGGGCAATACATACGTGCCCGGCGTAACTGTTCAACCCTACAAACATTCAAGGAGGAAGCTGATACCTTACAAAAAAGATTTCTCCAATGGGGTTACCCTAGGGAGATTCTCTCTCCTGCCTATCAGTGGGCATATAGGGCTGATCGTGTCTCCCTATTACACCCTCAAAAACAAAAAGAACTGGATACAAATGGCAAACTTAGAGTCATTGGGACTTTTGATAATGCATTTAAACAAATTAAGGGCATTATTTCTAACTTTTGGCCTGTATTGCGTCAGGACCCACAGTTAGCGGAATTTATAGACCCTTTTCCCCGTATCACGTTGAGACGAGGTAAAAATCTTGGTGATTTTCTTGTACATAGTCACTACACTCCACCCTCTCCTCCGAGTACATGGCTATCGAGTCGTGTGACCGGTACCTATAAATGTGGGGCCTGTAAGGCATGCAAGTTTATTTTGGTTTCCAAAACAGTCACCAATCTAACAAATGGAAAGATCTTTCATATAAGAAGTGATATATCAGGCCTCATGTGGCTGTCCATCCATGTATGTCAGTAAGACTCTCTGCGAATTCAGACGCAGAGTCCTGGAACATCTAGGTGACATTAGGAATCATCGGGACACTCCTCTGGCACACCATATGAACACTTACCATTCTAGCAACCCACAGTCCATGTTTTCTGTTATTGAGGTTGTCACTCCCTCCCCTCGTAAGGGGGATTTTGATAAAAAATTGCTTCAAAGAGAGGCCCATTGGATTTTCTACCTGAGAACCCTCCAGCCACATGGTCATAATGATTGTTTTTCACTTACATCATTTATTGATTGACCTCTGTATTATCTAAAATATCTTTCTTTCTATTTTTTCATCTGTTGATATACCGTATTTTTCCTATCAAGTATTATCGTACATTCTTCTTTAGCTGATGTGTGGATGTGACATATTTCATGCCCTTTTATATCTCTAATGATGCCAGGTTCTTATTTATCTCATATATTGCTAGATTCTTTTCTAACTTCTTAATGATCTTTATGAGCCATTTTACTATTTGATTTGGGGGCATTGTGTTAGGGCTTCCTATGCTGTGTATCACTGCTCCCTACGGCTCTTGTGTTTCTGGCTTTGCTATTTTGAATTTTATGCCTAATTTCCATCTTGTAGGTCCCCTTGCATTGTCTCCTATATGTATGGTTGCGTGTGCGTTCCTGCGCTTTTCTCTAGTCTGGGCACGCGTGGTTATTAACATTTGTACTTATGTGCATATGCGGCTGTATTTTTGACAGCTGCACTTGTGTGTGCTTTCATCATGTGGTACACTTGCCTTCTGCGCGCATGCCTGTTGGTACTCTCTTCTCCGAGCATTCTCGGTTGTGAAGCGTCTCTACACATGCGCTTTTATGTCTATGGCAACCGCCGATGTTTTAAACACGTGGCATGCCTGGCTCACTGGCGCACGTGCATTGGCAACTTCCGGACGCTATCTTTGGACCATGCATCTATGCTGTTTCCGTCCGGATGCGCACCTTAGCAACGATAATGGTAAGCACCTGTATCTTCTATCCTGGGGACTTATATAAGGGGTCTGGTTCTACTTCCTGGTTGTTGTCACTTTCCATTACCGGCAATCATTATCCTGCGCAACATCTGCCAATCATCACAGGATCCTGGGTACCTGTTTTGGCTATTGCATCATACCATTACCTCTAAGGGACGTAAGCTTAACAAACATTCTTATATTTACATACCATGTACTCCCTGATGAACCCACACTACATGTGGGAGAAACGTGTCGGAATAGTGGAATTGTGTGTATTGTTAGCCAATTGTCATTGGCTAGAAAAATCACATGACCTCGTTTTGCAGTTAGTTAGACAGAGACTTTTAAAGTAGCATCTAGCTCTGTACAGCCACGGGGAGGGAGGGGGGGTGGGCGGACAGAAAGGCTGGCTTTGGAAAGGAGGGTGTATATTGTGCAGTCCAGACTCTGCTTTGAACCTGCATTGAAATGGTATTTTTTTTACCACTTTTTGGCCAGCACACCTTTTTTTTAAAGAGCCACTTGTACTTACATTAGGATACAGAAATTTTCTAGTATCTGCTGGTGTATTTCATTGGTGCAAAAACCACCTTTTCTTATCTGTATAACTTTTAAATAGCTGTTTTTTACTTTGGTGCAGCCCAGTTTTGTTCAAAGACCCACCTTGTACTTATATTAGGATACAGATATTTTCTAGTAACTGCTGGTGTATTTTATTAGTGCAAAAACCACCTTTTCTTATCCATATAACTTTTAAATAGCTGTTTTTCACTTTGGTGCAGCCCAGTTTTGTTCAAAGAGCCACCTTGTACTTATATTAGGATACAGAAATTTTCTAGTAACTGTTCTCGTGTGTCATTGTTGCAAAAAATGTAATTTCTCATCCGTGTAACCTCTGAATAGTTTTATTGCGCTCGGTGAATCTCAGTTTGGTGCAGATAGCGCAGTTGTATGATAGTTTGTTGAAAACTATCAATTCCTAGTCCTACTGGGCAGTTGTAAATCCCTGGGACTGAAGGAAGAACACTGTTGATTTTGTCTTGCGATTCTTCCACCAGACCGCATTTCACATGTATTCGCTAGAAACAATTCTGTTTCTATTCCTAGTTAGCTGTAAGAAATTAGAGGGATTTAAGAATAGCTGTAATTTGCCGTCTTTCAATAAGAGACTTTCAAAAACTCTTCCATACCTTTTTTAATTTTTATCTTTCTGAACATGGAGCGAAATGAAGGTGGTAAGCGAGCAAAGAGAGGTGTAGGACATGGAGGTAGAGGTACGAGAGAAGGTGCTTCTTCCAGTGCTGGCAACAACACGCAAGCCAGCGGATCATCGGTTGCAGGACTGTCAGGCCTGTCATCGCTGGGGCGGTTCCCTGTGAATCTCAGTAATGAACAGCGTCGCCAATCTGTTCTTCAGTGGTTAATGTAACCTGCATCCAGCAGTCTTACCTCCTCGTCCTCCCAGTCACGGCCACAAATGTCTTTCATCATCATCGTCAGCATCCACCCAAACATGAAGCGAAGGCACCCCAAAATTTGTCAATTCATATACCCACCACTGTGGATAAATCCATTTTCTGAAGACCTTTTTAAATGACAAAATGGCCGGTTGGGGTCAGAAGGCATTTCAAAAGATCAAGATGCCAAAGAAGATGATTTTGTCTGCTCTGACGCCCAATCGCTGATGCCATCAGAGGAGGAGAAGGAAACCGGTCATTCGGCAAAAATCCTGGCTGGTCGGCAATATCTTGCAGTGCCTGTTGCTTGTAGCCCGCAGCTCCAGGATGTAGAATGTCAGGACGAGGAAGTCACCTGTGTTGATGATTGATGATTGATGGAGGATGACGACATTGCGGGATCCCAACGTGGTCTTTTCAGCAGAATTTGCTTGCGAGCGCTTCATCACTGGACGAGGAGTAAGACGATGGGGTAGTGTCAGTACGGGTCCCGCCTCAAAAAGGGAGAGGTCGGTCGAAAAGATCCAGGACCTCTCAAGCCTGGGCCTTTTTTGAGCAAGCCTCTGATTCACCCAGCGATGTCATATGTCATATGCCGCCTTTGCCGTAAACGCATAAGTAGAGGCAAGAACCTTAGGTGGTTAACCACCACCACATGTCTAGTCACATGCAGCGAATCATGAGTTGAAATGGAGGGAACACTTGGCCAAAAATGGCCACACCGATGTCGGGCTTCCAACCACCGTCACACCCTCTGTCTCCGCCTCCTCCTCCTCCGCCACCACCAAGCATTCCTCAGCTGCCCATGTCTCTCAGAGTCATGATCAAAGATCAGCCTCCGCTTCAGCCTCCACCGTTGACCGAGAACCCACAGCACCACCAGAGACCCATCCAACTCCTTCTCCTTCCACCAGTTTGACCTGCATGCCGTACAGCGGCCAGTCTAGCAGCCAGCCTTCTGTCTTCCAGATTTGGGAGCAGAAGAAACACTTTATCCTAATCCATCCCAAAACCAAAAGCCTGAATGTCGGCATTGCCAGGCTTTTGGCCTTGCAAATGTTGCCTTTCCGTCTGGTGGACACAGATGGGTTTTCCCCCCGTCATGGCCCTTGCCTGCCCCCAATACCAGATGCCGAGCAGGCATCTGTTTTCAAGAAAAGCCGTCCCTGCCCTGGCCAGCCATGTGTCATCTAAAATTTGAAGCGCGTTATCGCATCTGTGCCCAGCAAAGCCCCTCTAAACCACCCCCCACAATGGAAGTAAGCAGGGGCCCAAGGCCGCTATATCTCAGTGACACTCAGGGGTTCCCGGGGGTGGTTTGTCTCGGGTTTTGGAAACCGGGGGCTCCCCGGCTCGGCGCACGTTTAAAAAGGCCCCAGGGATGGTGCAGGGTTTTTTTCCCCCAAAGGTCCACGGGGTACATCATGTCCCAAATAGAAACCGGTCTTTTTGATTATTAATCTGTCTTGGAAAACGTTAACACAAGGCCCAATAGCTGGGGAAACGGCTCTTGCAACGAGACCGGCGCTGGCGGGTGCCCAAAAACCTTGTGCCGGGGAAAGGTAGTGTGCGATAACTGTTAAAAACTGTGGCCCCCCCTTTAAGTTTTGGGTAGGCTGGAGAAACATTCTTGCCGGGCACACTCATGAACCTCGTCGTCCAAAAATTTCAAAAGCGCTCCCCGGGTTGGATCCCTTCTGAGGAAGGCTCGAGGGCTGGCCCCCACTTCCCCCAAAATTTGGGCTTTCCGGCTTTGGCCCTGCCGGGTTGCTTTGCAGATCAGGTGGGCCCTCCCGGTCAACCGTTCATTGTTGACGTAAAAAAATGTTTGGAATTCCACCCTCCACATTGCTGCACGTTTGGGGGGCAGCAGCACAATGAAAATCTGCAGTAAAAAATGATTCTTTGGCTTGACAAGCACCCGGGGGCAAACCCTGGGGTGTTGCGCCACGAGAGGGGGGCGGGTTGAAAGAGCTCTTCACCCCTTGCCATTTTTTGAAGAAGCCACCAAAAAGGGGTCATGCGGAAAATGCCCTTTTTTCCAGCATGAGCATTGTGGTGATCTTGGGTTCTGGAAGAGGGGTTGGGGACACTCTGAAAACATTTCCTCCCAGGGGAGGGGGAGGGGGACTGCCACAGATGCGGACCGGAGCCTTTCTCCCCGTTGAATCCAGGGGGGCCCGAAGTTTCAAAAACTTTATCGGTCTTAAATTAGGCAGTGGTTCGAGGCCCAGGGCTAGTGCAAGGCGGCAGCTCAGCTTCAGGGTGCATCATCTGGGGCAAGTCAGAGCGGGTTTTGAAACTGTTTCGGAGGAAGCGGAGGAGGAGGAATAAGGTACCCTTTGGGACCCCAATTTTCCCGATGCCCCTTTGCCTTGGAAAGAGGTTGGCACATTTGGGGGCGGGGGGGAAGAGGGAAAAAGATCAGTTTGTTTATTTGGCCCCCCCCCAGGGCTTGGGAAAAAGGCCCCATTTTCTCACATAAAGTGCTTGATGCCCCCTTTTCCCTTTCCAACATGATTTTTTAAGGCCCCCAAAATGAAAAACAGAAAATTGGGTGGTCCCCCCTCCCCCAAATCCCTGGTACAAAGCAAAACTCAGAAATTTTCCTTCCCACCCCCCCAAATAGAGAGAAAAAATGCAGGAAATTTGGAGACCGTGTAAATTAATCAACGGGAACAACTTTTGGGTCTTTTTCCGTTCTTCAAAAATATGGGGGAAACCAACGCCCCAGCAACGTTTACGGGCTTTTAAAAGTGCCGGGGGGGGGCGCAGCAGGCAATTTTGGCCAGAAGCCTAAGGGGTGCCCTCTGGAATTTTTATTTAACACCTCATCAACGATGTAAAGGCAGGGCAACATAAAAACACGCAAAAGAGCGGCTTAAAAAACAGGGTTTGCATGCCCCCCAAATGGTTCCTAAACCCCGATGTTTTGGATATGTTCCGGCCCAAACGACTTTGGGTACCAAAAAATGGATAAGGGCCCCAATGCTCACTCCCCACCCCAAATGGGAGGTGTTGCCCCTTTCCCATCAGCCGGGGTATATCTGAGGGACCTTGGGCACAGCGGGAAAGGGAGCCCATAAAGACAAACCCCAACCCGGGTTTTCCACAGAAAAAGTTGATCGTTTGATTCATAAAGTTTGAATCAGGCATGGATCTTGAAAATTTTTTTTGCCCCAATTCCCGGGGCCCACGATTATTTGCCGGTCTATTTTCACATCCCGGGTTGCCGGTCTCTTCAAACAAAAATGGTCCTCTTGAAAAAAAAATTATAAAATGAAAAATTTTTCTTACTGCAATTTTATTCTCATTTCCAAAAAGGTCTTTTTTCTTGGGGTTTTTGCGGTGGGGAAAGACTGTAAAAGCCCACCAATTTTTACCGGTTCATGAAAAAAACATTTTCCCAATTTATTTCCCCTTTATTTTTTCAAATTTTTCCCAAAATGCAAGGGTTTTTTGGGGATCAGTTTGAGAATACACTGTAATCAAGGCCCTTTGAACAAAAAGTGGCTTTAATTGCATTTTCCCTCAAAATTTTTGGGGTAGTTTAAAATTTTTTGGGGGTTTTTTCCCTTTTGTGAAATCCAGTTTTATTACAAAGGGCCTTTTTTAAAAAATGTGGTTTTGTAACAGACAATTTTTTTTCACAATTGGCAAGAGTGGCCCAAAGGGGGCATGTTTTTGAATTTTTGGGGCATGTTTTTTGTGAAATACAGCTATATAAGGTCCCATTGTTAAAAAAAGTGGTTTTTTAATTTAAAAGGGGGGGGGGGGGGGGCAAAAAAAAATTTTTTTTCACAATTGTCAAAAGTGGTCAAGGGTGATGTTTTTTTAAATTTATGGGGCATAGTGTGTAAAAAACAGGAATGGTTGGAAAACTGTTAATGGACACATATTTCAAAATGATTGTTTTTGCAAGATCTTTAAAAATAAACTAGCAATCCCCGAAATGAGACAACCCCCTTAAAAACCCAAATTTAAAAAAAAAAAGAAAAAAAAAACTTAGTGGGAATTCCCTCCCCATTTTAACAATGTGTTTTCTAGAATTAAACTACTAAAAATATTGCATGTACAAAATAGCTGATTTCAAATATTCCCCCTGAAAAATTTTACAAGGGTGGTACAGGGAAAACTTGAACAGATGCAGGTTTTTTTCAAAAGCACAAAGGTTTTATGTAGCACAATTTGCCCCCCCCTAAGAAAAAAGAGACAATTTCCTCCCAAAACGTTTAGTTTTTAAAGAAAAAAAGAATGCCCAAAAAAAAGGGCACTGGGTGAAAAATGGAGCGTCATCCCCCAGATTTCCAAATGAAGCTCAAATTTTGGGCCCCCAATCATACGGGGGAAAGTGCTCTCGTAGAGGGAGAAAAATTTTTAAACGGAAACCCAGGCTTGACCCGTTTTTACTGGGAAAAGGGGGGGTTTTAGGGTCACACTTACTTCCGCACTCTGCTTCAGCACGACTGTTTCGTTTCTGCATCATAAGGGAAATTTTGCTGTTTTAATGGAGGGCGGGACCCTCCGGGCCCTTTCAGAAACCCCCTGTAAATCGGGCCCTGCTAGCTGAAAAGCGGGGTTAAAAAGAAAATGAACACCCCGCCCCGGCTCTCACGCACCCCCTGTAACTGGGCCCTGTTTGCTGAAAACCCGTATTTTTAAAAGATGACGGACACCAGCCCTTTCTCTTTAACCCAACCAAAATCCGGGCCCGAAGTCCCGGCCCTTTTCAAACCCCACCGGTTGATCAGTAATTTCCTCCCAAACCCCCCTTGAAAGTAGAAGCCGGGTTTTCAGACAGGGCCCCGTTACCCCCTGGGGGGCATCTGTTTCGTTTGCTTTACCCTTTAAAGGGCAGGTGGAAAAAATGTCACCCAGTAAATTTCCAAGGGACCCTAGCCCCGCAGTATTGAAAAAGAGTTTTTTTAATATAGTTTAAATTTTTTAATTTCGAAATTTTCTGCGATGGGGGCAAAAAGGGCACCTTTTGGGCAACAGGTTTAAGGGTCACCTTTCGGTCCCCCACAGGCATGTCAAAGTCCCGTTCAACTTAAAAAGGTGGTTTTTAAAAACTCCTTTTTCCAGACTTTTTAAATTTTCCCGGGCAGAAGGGTTTAATGGTCATACGCGGTTTCCCGGGGGTGGGAATAGTCAAAGTCCCCGTTCAACTAAAAATTTGGGAGTTCAAAGACTCCTTTTTTTCCCGGGACTTTTTAATTTTTGGGGCATTTCAGGTTTGAGGGTCATGGGTGGGGGTCCAAGACAGGCTAGTTCAATGTCCGTTCAACTAAAGGGGGGTTAAAACCCCTTTTCCCGGGACTTTTTTTTTTTGTGGGTCAAAAAAGGGTTTTTTTAAGGGTCAGCTTGCGTCCAGGAAAAAAAGGGGGAATTTTTTTTTGGGGCCAAATGACCCCCAAGTTTCAATTAAAAATGGTGGTTAAAGAATCCCCTTTTTCCGACTTTTTAAAACTGTGGTCGACAAAATTTAAGGGTTTATGCGCGGGCCCGGACAGGGGGTAGTAAATGTCCCAGTTTAAAAAATTTGGGTTTAAATAATCTGGGCCCTTTTGGGGAAATTTTTAATTTTTGGCTCTTGGGAGTTTAAAGGGGCAGCTGTGGGGACAAGACAGGGATAGTGAATAGTTCCCCTGATTTTTTTTTTTTTTTTGACTAAATTTTGTTGCCCAAAGGGTGTAAAACGAAACCAGTTTGCGTTGTGGATGTTTTAATTTCCCGTTCCCAGGGCCGTTTTGGGGGTAAGAAAAGAAGGTTTTTGTTTCCCCTTTCCCTAAAAATTTTAAAGGGGCATTGGGGATAATTGTTATCCCACTTTTCGGAAAAAGGTTTTATAATTTTTGATATTGAAATATCGAAAACGAAAAACAAAATTTTTACACAATCGCTCATCACTACTGAAAATAAACAGTTTGTTTTCATTTGGACTATATTTAAATAAACCTGTTTTGTCCTTAAGGCTATGTTCACATGGCTTATTTGGGACGGATTTCAGCCCGTAATTTGCGCTGTACTGCGCGAATTACGGGTGAAATCCGTCCCAGTCATTACGGCAATCTACAGTTCTCATAGAGAACTATGGATTCCGTCTCCTCTCCCCACTCGCGAACTACGTCGAGCGGGGAGAAAGTGACGTCAATTATTCAGGGTGGTATACGTGCCATGAATAATGAATGTCTATTGTGCCGGCGAGCTGCCGTCCCCCACACCCCGTCCCTGCTCTGGAGCACACGGTGTAATTGCGGGCGGAATCCGTCCCGTAATTACGCTGTGAATAAGCCCTGTGAACATAGCCTAAGTGTGCGTCTCACACACACAAATATATTTGTGTATTATGACTTAGATTGCTGAAATGCCTGTCTAAGTAAACCTGCCCATTAAGGTTTAGATTTTCTTTTATTAATTTGATTAAGAACAAAACAAAATATGGAAAAAATATGGACAATATTACGTTTCATATATATGGCACAAAGAGAATGTTCATCCTCTGCTAGTTACTTGAAAATGTGCTCTTGATGATGAAGGACCTTTGATATGTATTTAATAAAATACCATAAAAGATACCATTAGTGGTGAAGAGAGTCTCCTGGTGATCGTGGAACCACAGCTGGGTTACAAAAGCTTATCAATGCATGCTGCCTTTTCTAAGACAACTCACTGTTCTATCAGTTGTTCACTGGTATTACACCAGACCCTAACAAGCCCCACAGGGAAAATGCTTTGAAATAAACAATAGCTGATTATCAAGTGCAAGGAAGTGTGACATTTGCTAAGGGTTCTTCTTTCATCATCTGATCCAGTTGACTGAGAAGCAGTATTTTGATAGTTCTATGGAAAAATAACATTTAGATCCATGTATTTTGGCTCAGATACTGGTAGCATTTTATAGTTACACAGAAAAGCGCATAATATTAACATTACATTACGTCTGTTTACAGTTGGATGGAATTGTCATTTTTTATTAACGTCTCTTGCACTTGAAGTGGCAATGTTAACTGTCCTTTCATTTAGTAATATATTGTGTGACCAAGAAAAAAGGAATATCTTAGAATGGTACTAAAATGTTGGTGTCTGATCCTGTAATTGGTCAAGTGATGAACATGAAACTACTTTGGGTGCGTGCTGGTTTGATTAAATTGTTAAAAACTGTGCATGAATGACATGAGGACTTTTCTTGCGCAATATCAGATACAATAATAAGCTAATAAGTCACAGAGTCTGTAAATATGTTATGTGCCTTTATATGGCTGAGTTATGGTTGATTTCTGAACTACTGAAATGTAATACAAACTTTTTTTTTCATCCAGTACCCGTTTAAATTTTATGGAAAATAAAATCACATTTTATTTAGACATTATTAAAATTGAAGAACTGCATCCCGCAATCTAGTGTGCGCTCCCTGACGTGTTTCACGCTTTTAATCGTAGTTTTGTTTTTTACATTTCTATTGAAATGTTATGTCTGGTCTTAGAGGCAGGAGTGTTTTGCCAACAAATGAGTATTTATTGGGATTTACATGTAGCATGTTATTCAATTTTGTGTTACTTTGCGTAATCATTCCCTGTTATACAACTGTACGTAGTGAATTGGAGTTGGAAAACTACATATGAAAAAAGGTTATATTTAAAAACATTGTTTCAGTGCATCTAAAATAAGGAATGCAACAACTATATAAATAGTCTTGAATAGAAATAGCCTTCCATATTCTTCACAGCTCCTTTGCAGCCCTATTTGTCTCAAAAACAACTACATCTACATTGATCTTGCACTAATAATCAATTAACTACTTTTGCCTATGTTAATTTGGTAGATTTGCAAGTAGGGGACAGATAAAAGAAGTTATGCTCACAGTATCAGGCCATGTGTAATAATTTATGTATACAAAAAACAGATTCGTAATCAAGACTGTTTACCAATCAGCTTAGTTCTTTATTATAGACATATTGTAGTAATTAAACGTTGTGGTGGAGATGTAAATATTCTTTAAATTCTTTGTTTAAAGATAAATTTGGATGTTTCTAGCCTTGGTTTCTGAGCTATATCTTTAAATGGGCACAACATACTTCAGTAATCTTAAGACATATAATTTAAAAGAGAAAATCATTGTCACAATTTAGATGAGATAAACATAGATTGTATGAAGTTTGATAGAGATGAGAAAATAGAAAATATAGGGACGATAATGAGCAGATTAGTAAATTAAATTTTCTTTGTGTATAAAAAAAAGATTTCTGCTTACTGCTTAATTGGTATTGGTACTGATATTTCTAGCCATATTTGTCTATAACATATACATAGTAAATACCTCAAAATCACAACATTCATATTTATGAAAATATATTTTAATTCTTTGTCATGCATTCCCCATATGGTAGATAAGACATGATAGAAGCCTCCCACAAAAGGTATTACTAATAGATATTTGAAAAATAGACCTGTAATTAATGTAATAATTTCAGATTCAATATTCTATTTAACTATTGGTAATTAAAACATATATTTAAAGAAAAGTCAATAAGAAAAACAATAAATATTAAACAAATGTTCGTAGCTGCATTTAGCCAAGACCGTCAAAAAGTTACAGTCTCTGTGTACAGTTGAAACCAGAAGTTTACATCCACTATAGAAAAAGACACATATACATGTTTTAATCACAATCTGACATGAAATCAGATTAAACCTTACCTGTTTTAGGTCAATTAGGATTACCACAATTCTTTATTTTTGGCAAATGCCAGAATAATGAGAGAGGGAGAATTTTTAAGGCATTATTATTTCTTTCTACAAAATCAGATGTTCACATACACTAGAATTACTATGCATTTAAACAGTTTTGAACAGCCCCTACGGTGATGTAATGTCTTTGGAAGCTGCTGATAGGTGTATTGGCAACATATGAGTTAATTAGAGACACACCTGAGGATGTATTTTAAAGCACACCAGAAATACACTGCTTCTGTATGTAACATCATGGAAAAAACTAAAGAAATCAGCCAATATATCAAGAAGAGAATTGTGGACTTGCACAGGACTGGATCATCCTTGGGTGAAATTTCCTGATACCTGAATGTGCCTCATTCACCTGTACAAACAATTAAACACAAGTACAAGCAAGATGGGAATGTCCAGACATCATAATGCTCCAGAAGGAGACTGGTTCTGTGTCTCAGTGATGAATGTGCTTTGGTTCAACATGTGCATATCAACCCAAGAACAAAAGCAAAAGACCTTGTGAAGATGCCGGCAGAAGCTGGTGAAAATTGTGTGATTACCCATAGTGAAACAACTACTGTGTCAACATGGACTGAATGGCCACTCAGATAGGAAGAAGCCATCACTCCAAAAGAAACATATAAAAGCCAGATTAATGTTTGCAAATGCACACAGGAACAAAGGACCTACATTTTTGGAGACATGTCCTGTGGTCTGACAAAACTAAAACTGTTTGGCCATAATTACCACCGTTATATTTGTAGGAAAAAGGGAGAAGCTTGGAAGCATAAGAAAACCATCACAGATGTGAAACACAGGGGTGGCAGCATCATGTTGTGGGGTTATTTTGCTGCAGGAGGGACTGGTGCACTTCACAAAATAGATGGCATCATGAGGAAAGAAGATTATGTGGCAATACTGAAGCAACATCTGAAGACATCAGCCAGGAAATTAAAGCTGGGGCTGAAATGGGCCTTTTGAATGGACAATGACACGAAGCATACAGACAAACTGGTTACAAAGTGGCTTAAAGATAGCCAAGTCAATGCTTTGGAGTGTTCATCACAAAGCCCTAATCTCCGTCCCATTGAAAATGTATGGGCAAAGCTGAAAAGGCAGGTAAGAGCAAGGCCACCTGCAAACATGGCTCAATTACACCAGTTCTGTCAAGAGGAATGGGCAAAAATTCCTTCCAACTATTGTGAGAAGTTTGTGGAAGGATATCCAAAACGTTTGACCTAAGTCGTATAGTTTAAGGGCAATGCTACCAAATACTAGTGAAATTTTTGTAAACTTTTGACTTTGCAGCAGGTAATAAAAATGTCTTAAAAATTCTCTCTCTCATTAATCTGGCATTCGGCAAATATAAATATAATTGTGGTAATCCTAATTGACCTAAAATGGGTAAGATTTATTCTGATTTCATGTCAGATAGTGAGAAAAAAACATGCATATGTGTCTTTTTATATAGTGTGTGTAAACTTCTGGTTTCAACTGTATTTCTAAACATGGTAAATGTTTAGGAACATGAAATATTAAACAGTTTATACTTCCATTAAAAATATTTTTTTTTTAAAGATTTCAAGTAGTGTTTTTAAGGATTTCTCTAACAGTACATAGGTTAATTCTAGCTCTTGTGTGAAAATAAATGAAGATTTATTATAATAGATTTTATTAGTCAGGTTTGCATTGATAGTCTAGCCTGGGACACAGGTACTTCAGCATTTTAACGTTGTAAAATGAAGTGTCAATAACATGTCAATGTTCTTTTCTGAATGAAATAAGATGGCAGAATTTTTAACTGATGAAGTAGCTTAAGTGCCTATCGGGATATAAGCAGCTTTGACCACCCACTATGAACCAACCAGAGTAGCTAATTGCTGGCATGCTATTATTAATGTTTTGTATGCTACAGAAAAAATGCAAAAAGCCCTATTTAATCCCATAACATCTCTGTGACATGGTTGGTGCCTATTCTTTATTGGGACAGACATCTCAGGGTCCACTAAAAGACCCTTCTGGCTATATTGCCTGTTACTGGGGCCATGCTTATATGAGCCCCATGTGCTGTCTGTATATTAAATAGCTACTTATTAGCTAAATCAATAAATAAATTGATATATTTATAAAATAAAAATATGACCTCAGTAATCCAAAGAGGCAACATTTTTCAGGTTCACAATGCTAAAATTGACTGGATCCTCAATTTATAGAATGTGTGTTTATTCCACCACTTGCAACTACTTGTTAGTGTATTCAGCAAGCAATTAGTCAAGGTTGACCGCCAATAACTGATTTCCTGCCTGATGCATACAGCTACAAGTAAAGAAGTAGTAAAAAAAGTTTTATATAAAACAAGACATTGTAGTCTATGTTAGATCCCTCTCACACAGTCAGTTAGAATCATGGGAATGGAGTACAGTAGATCTTGGAGTTCAAAAATATTCAAGAAAAGGGTTAAATGAGCAAGAACCAGAGTGATTATCCTAGATGTGTACTAAGAACCAGCCTTGGGGAAATAGTATGCAGTGATGGATAAAACATAATAGTAGGTCTGCATTTATAGTCATAGGCATGGTACACATGGCTATTTTTGTCACTTACTTTAGATCACAAATCCAGTATCCATAGAATTCTTGAACCCATACTGTATACTAAGTACCAAGTGTTTTCTCCCATGTATTCTTTGAACTTTTTTAAGAAAAAAATCAACGTATGCTGTAAAATGGAGGTATTCTCTTCTAGAACCATGTCTCCGGTAATGCAGTCCATGCACCAACTTACGCCTCCGTGTAGACGGATCTGTCAGTCATAAAGAAAAACCTTTATGACTGAAGCAAGATCATTTTTTTATTCATTTAACTCTTTTAAACGCATCAATATTTGTTTACCAATAATCTTTGCAATTTTTTACAATAAAAAAAATCCAAAATGTTATCAATTTTTGGGTAAATGACTGAAGTCAGACAGTATAACCCCAATGAAGCACTGTTGGGTATGATTTGATTATAACTTACAAGTATAAAACCAGCTGATTATCCATGATGAAGCACTATTGAAAGTGAAAACTGTTGCTTACTCTTGATGAAGCACTGTTGAGTGTAAAGCAAGTTGATTATATGTGATGAAGCATTGCTGAGTGTAATACTGGTTATTGCTCAGAATGAAATATTCATTGTGTGAGTCCTTTTTTTCTTTACTTTACTGTTTGGAACCCATAGATTTACACACATGAAACATTTCTTAGTATTACGGTACATTGTCTTCTGGCAACAAACATACAAGCCTGTCATTCTTTTATTAAAAGTTATTTACAGTAATTAATTAAAAGAAAAATAACTAAATAGTGTATGCTACACTGCAAGATTTACATGTAATAAAACATGCACATCATCCACAATATCCTTAGAGTGAAGTAATGCAGTTTTCAGAATCTGAGATAGGTAGAGATAGGTAGGATGGTAGGCCACTTTTATCTGCCTCATTTACAAATCAAAAAAAGGAACAGGGGAAGTATACACACATGGACAAAAGTATTGGTACCCTTCTATTAACCCCTTAATGACCGCCCACCATCTTTTGGCAGCGGGCATTGCAGGACGTTATTCTACAGCAACACCAAAAGACATTGCTGCAGAATAAGGGTTTTGTGTCTCCCAGAGCTGCAACTGCACTAGGAAGATGTAGTTAATAGTTCCCTTCCTAGAGCAGTCTTAGTAAGTGCCGGGAAACAAAGAAACCACCGAACCCCCGCGCTTAACCCTTTTATTGCAGCAGTCCGTGACCGTGGCATAATCAAGGGGGATTCCCCAGCTCCAATGGGTGATCAAGACTCCTGGTGTCCCCATGGAGTGGGGTAACGTCTGTACCTAGAAAAGCCCCGGGGCTGTCTGTATAACAACCCTGCAGTCAGGACACTGTGTTCTGCCCTGACTGCTGCCTGTGTCACACTGATTCAGATTGTAATCTATTAGCATACATGAATATACTAATACATTACTAAGTGTAAAACAATAGTTATTCCTTAATGAGATTAAAAAAAGGAAAAACATAAAAAAGTGTAGAAAAAATAAAATAAAAATCAATATTTAATAAAAAGTTATTGTGCATACATTACATAAAAAAACTACACATATTAGGTATCTCCACAACTGTAATAACCTGTAGAATTAATTTAACTGGTTATTTAGTGTGAAATGTGAATGGTGTAAAAATATAATTAAAAAAAAAACTATTCCCCCCAAAATACAACTTGTCCCAAATACAGGGAAGGAAATAATTATTTGATCCCTTGCGGATTTTGTAAGTTTGCCCACTGACAAAGACATGAACAGTCTACAATTTTAAGGGTAGGTTAATTTTAACATTGAGAGATAGAATATCCAAAATAAAAACCAGAAAATCACATTGTATAAATTATATACATTTATTTGCATTTTGCTGAGAGAAATAAGTATTTGATGCCCTACCACCCAGTTAGAAGCTCCTAATCAACTCGTTACCTGCATTAAAGACAGCGTTCTTAAAAAGTCACCTTTATAAAAAGACTCAATCAGTCAGACTTTAACCTCTACAACATAGGCAAGACCAAAGAGCTTTCTAAGCATGTCAGGGACAAGATCATAGGCCTGCACAAAGCTGGAATGGGCTACAAAACCATAAGTAAGTCGCTGGGTTAGAAGGCAACAACTGTAGTAAGAAAAGGGAAGAAACACAAAATGACTGTAACTTGACATCAATCTGGGGCACCATGCAACATCTTACCTCGTGAGATATCTTTGATCATGAGGAAGGTGAGAGATCAGCCTAAAACTACACGGGGGAACTTGTTAATGATCTCAAGGCAGCTGGGACCACAGTCACCAAGAAAACCATTGGTAACACATTACGCTGTAATGGTTTAAAATCCTGCAGTGCCTGCAAAGTCCCCCTGTTCAAGAAGCACATGTGCAGGCCCCCCTAAAGTTTGCAAATGAACACCTGGATGATTCGGTGAGTGATTGGGAGAAGGTGCTGGGGTCAGATGAGACAAAAATTTAGCTCTTTGGCATTAACTCAACTTGCCATTTTTGGAGGAAGAGAAATGCTGCCAATGACCCAAAGAACACCATCCCCACTGTCAAGCAGAAGAAAACTTGTGATTTAGTCACCCATGTCCTTGAAAGGACATGGGTAAATAAATCACAAGTTTCCTTCTTTGTATTTGATGGAGTGCTGTGGATTTTTCTTATTTTAACCTTAAAGAAATAGAAACACTATACTTCCACTGATGCTCCTTCGTCAACAATAAAATGGTCCCCCACTGATTTCTGTACACCTGTCCTACACTGATAATGTATTGATGCATGTGACTGCTGGAAGAGGGGTGTACAGAGACATGAGTGGGACTAGGGAAGTAATTTCACAGGCACATAATGGTATTGGTAATATGAATATAGGTTTCTTTTTAGGTTAAACTTTCATCTAAGCTTGTAGATTTTTATGTGGATCCACAGATCATCTGCTGCAAAATCTGCAACAATACAATTACCTTTTGGAATTAAATTCAGGAGGAAAATCGTCAACAAATCCATGCATTTTCAGAAGCAAAAGTTGGTGCTGCAGATTTAAAAATTTCCTCTAGCTCTAAGTGAGATTTTTAAAATCTTAACTTACTGCTACTGTATGCCGATATACCATTTCATGAGCAAATCCACATGGAAAATACCATTTTTTCCCTTACATTTGCATTTACTTTAACCTCTTAAGGACCAGGCGTTTTTTTTTTGGTGACACGTTCGTTTTTTCCTCCTCGCCTTCTGAAAGCCATAACTTTATTTTTCCACCTACATAGACACATGAGGGCTTTTATTTTGCGGGACAAGATGTCATTTCTAATGGTATTATTCACTATACTATAGAATATAATGGGAAACCGCAAAAAAATTCCAAGTGGGACAAATTGTGAAAAAAAATGTATTTTCGCCATGTTTGTGGGGGTTTTGCTTTTATGGCGTTCAATCTTCAGTAAATATAATGTGTTATCTGTATTATACAGGTTGTTATGCATCCGGCAATACCAAACATGTAGGGTTTACGTTATGTTTTGGTACCATAAAAAAATTCCAAACATTTTCTATTTTTGAAATTTGTGCCACGGCGCCATTTTGTGCGACCAATAACTTTTGTGTACTAACACCTACGGACATCAGTGAGGGGGAATTTTTTGCGGGCTGAAGTGTACTTTTTTATCGCTAGCAGATTGGAATGCATGCGACTTTTTTGATCATTTTTATTCCATTTTTTGAGTGACGTAAAATGACCAAAAAACGCAATTTGGCGTTTGGAATTTTTTTTCTTCTACGGTGTTCAGCGTACGGGATAAGAGATGTTATATTTTTATAGATAGGACTTTTTCGGACGCTGCGATACCAAAAATGTGTAACTTTTTTATTATTTTAATGACTTTATTTGTAAAATGGGGAAAGTGGGGTGATTTGAACTTTTAATACTTTTTTTTGTTTGTACTTTAAAACTTTATTTATTTATTTTTTTTACTGTAACATTTAATCCCCCTATGGTGCTTGACCACTAGGGGGTGCGATTGTTAATACAACCTAATGCATTCCATGGGCAATGCATTAGGTGTACAAAGATGGCGGTTTCCCCACTTCCTGTCTGCGGACGGAAGTGGGGCAAACCGGCCAGGGTAAGTGACGGGAGCCTTCACAAGGCTCCCCATCACCATGCCCGCGCCGATGCCGGTACCGATGACCGTAACGATCGGTGTTCATTCAGACGCCGCGGCCATCTTTGCCGCGGTGTCTGATGGGTTAAAACAGCGCCAGCGGGCGGAGCCACCGCCGGCGCTGTTACTGCGGGGTGCTAGCGGCGCTTGGCCGCTACCCCCCGGCGGCTGTGGGGGGGGGGGGGGGTCGCGGAGCAATCCCCCTGCAAAACCCCTTAGCGGCCGTGGGACGTACTCATACGCCCAAGGTCGTTAAGGGGTTAAAAGGTAATGTATAATATTTGGTGCCCAGGCGCCATTTTTTTGCACTTGAGATCAGTATAGTATCACGTGGGACACTACCTGGGACGTGGACATGGACGTGTTCCTGGTCTTGTCCTTATGCGGTGGTTTCTTCTGTGAACCGCGGATGTACCTGTGCTCCTGTCGCAGATCTGGTTTATGTTGTGGTACCGCTGTCACCGTAAACGCTCCTGTTGCCGCTGTTCCCCACCTGCTGTTGCTGTGCGACTTTTGCCATGCTGGCCATGCTGCTCCTCCATCTTGGATGCTGCCCTTCTTCCTTGTCTCCCTATAGAGGGCGGCGGCAGCCACATCTTGCACTCCTTAATTTCCACAGTGTGCAGCAGGGTTGGGCTACCTGCCAATCCCCTTCCACCTGTGTGGTTATAAACCTGCTTCTCCCCACACTCCCGGCCTGATCCTTGTTGTTGTCTTGTCTCATGTTTGTTAGTGATCAGGTGTGTGCTGTTTTGTTGGTGTCCTTGTGGTATCCTTTATGTTGTTGGTTAGTTTCCATGTCTCTGTCTGTATCTTGTCTGTGAGTTTCCTTGCCATGTTCTTGCCCTGTTGGCCTTGTTTCCTAGTCAGAGTCCTAGCTTAAGTGTCTGCTTGTCTTTTGTCATGTTCTTGGTGTTGTGTCCAGTCTGTCTATGTTTTGTACCTTGCCTTCTGTTTAACCTTCCGGCTTGGCACCTGTTTAGTCCTGTCTTTGTCTGTTCTGTACCTGCACATTTCTACACTTTGTCTGCAATATCATTATCCCTATTCCTGTTGGTGCCTAGCATTGGCACTTGTGGCCGGTCTGGTCAGCTGCCACTGCTCTGAGGTCGCACGTGGTGGCTGTCGGGGAAGCCATCCTTACCATCAAGCCATCCTTACCATCAAAGGCTCCGTGAAGATGCCCGAAGGCCGCTTAGTTACGCCCACTCAGAGCAAGCCCAGTAGTGGTCCAGTTGGTCCACTATCCGCTTTACCTATTCACCTGTTACATGTAGAATGCACCTGAATCTATGAACCCAGTCTACTGAAAAGATGCCAAACTTCTGGCGCAGCTCCGTTCATACATGTCCTCCATTATGACCAGAAAAGGGCTCCTTTACACAGTGTTTTTTTCTGAAGTTAAAAAAAAAATAAAGCACCCTCCTCAACTTATTTAACATGCATTTTTCTATTTAACATGTGTTTTTAGGGCATTATTGTTACATTTGTTATTTCTTGTCATCTAGTGCATGCATTCTGCAGGCGCCATTTTTTTCTGCATAAAAGTAGTATAAAAAACGCCTGAATCTATGAAAACGGTCTACTGAAAAGATGCCAAACTTCTGCCGCAGCCCCGTTCATACATGTCCTCCATTATGACCAGAAAAGGGTTCCTTTACACAGTGTTTTTTTCTGAAGTTTAAAAAAAAAGAAACAGCCCCCTCCACAACTTTTTAACATGCATTTTTCTATTTAACATGTGTTTTTATGGCATTATTGTTGCATTTTTTATTTTGTGTCATCTACTGCATGCATTCTGCAGGTGCCATATTTTTGTGCATAAAAGTAGTGTAGAATGCGCCTGAATCTATGAACCTGTTCTACTGCGGGTCATAAATCAGGCGCATTCTAGCGCAAAATTAATAATTCAGGCTCAGGTAAATCACTTTTAAAGTGGTCTACCTACTCCCAGCAGTAATGCGCCTTGATTTGCGATACTGAATCTATAAATGTGTAGCTTCGTACATTTGTAGTGCAACACACCTCCAGCATACCCCCTCATCTCAGGCGCATTACAAAGTATAAAGAACAGGGCTGCGCTAGTCTTTGGGCTGAAAAAGACACCTGTTCATACATGTCCCCCATTATGACCAGACAAGGTTTTATTTACAAAATTTTTTTTGGTGATTTTTAAAAAAAAAAAAAAAAAAAAAACGAAACAGCACCTCCTTAATTTTTAAAATGCATTGTTCTATTTAACGTGTTTTTATGGCATTGTTGCATTTTTTATTTTGTGCCATGCATTCTACTTAATATTTTTCAAGTGTTTTACAGAAGTCTACCAAAAAAGATAAATTCATTGTGCACATTGTGCACATTTATGATGGCAACTTCGGCAGAATTCTGACGTAATTTGCACCAAAACACTGGTGTAGATGCTTTACTTATGTGTTTTAGATTGCGTCCACAAGGTAGAAGATAAAATACTGGTTGGATTCTAATTTGAATCTGACCAGTATTTTACACTTCGTTTCAATTTTTTTGTCTGTTATTTATTGTGGCTTTTTGTCGTGGTTTTCTGATTTTGGGCACCCCATTAAATAGAAAAGTACTATAACCTGCCATTTTCTAGCAGATGATAGAACATGTTTTACGTTTTTCTCTCAAAACTGTCAGTTTTGAAATCCTCCTCAAAAATTAACGGGTTAACAACACTGGGATTTTTTTTTCTAGGTAGGGGTTTGGGGAATTTGTTCTAAAATCTGACTGTAATCCATTCCTGTGTAACATACCTTGGGCATGTTTAAACCCTTTCCCTACACTGTGTCCACCAAAAAGGGTGTGATTTTGCAAGAACTGGTATGGCTTTAAAGGGATAGGGTATGACTTAACATGCGGTGCATTTACTAAAAATCCATCTAAAGTTTTGGGGGCAATTATTGTCAAACTAAAAAAGCAGACAATGTCAATAAAATTCCCTGGCTGTCACCAACTTCTTAAGTAGCTTCTTTTTTTGCAATTCAGGCCAAAATTTGTAGACAAAAAAAAGACTGATGACCGTTTCTCGCACAAATGCACTTGAAAAAGAACCTGGGGCTTTGAAAAAGCACATTGTTAGATTTGATCTGGTGCATTTGTGATTTTCTTGTCCAAGTTTGCGGATATTTGACAATTAAAAAATTTTACGGTTTTCTGTTCATTCTACATTTCCACTTTTTTTTTCAACATAATAGTGTTACGTTACGTTGACCTTTACACGGTTGATGGCGATAGTCGACCATCAACGACAAGATAGTGATAGGAGTGGTGATTTTAGCGATGACCCTTAAACCCCGCATCACCACAAATTTTAAAAAGTGCCAGAAGGAAATATATTTGAACATCTCTTACTTAACTGACATTGAATACCCTGCCTGGGAAACCCGCAGAGCCCCAAACCGCATACCCCCCCGATTTTAAATGCCGGAAAAGGAGTCTTTCAACCACCATTTTATTTCACTGACATTAATACCTTCCGGCCCCGCATGACCCCAAACCTGCATGACCCCAGATTAAAAAGTGAGGAAAAAAAGGGGTCTTTTAACCCCCATTTAGTTTTAATGGACATTGACTATACCTGTCCTGGGGCCCCAGCAGACCCCAAACCGCTGACCCCAGATTAAAAAGAGCCGGAAAAAGGATCTTTCAACCACCATTTTAGTTTTACTGACATTGACTATACTGTCCGGGCACAGCAGAGCCCCAAACCTGCAGACCCCAGATTAAAAAGTGCGGGGAAAAAGGAGTCTTTCAACCACCATTTTAGTTTCAATGGACATTGACTATACCTGTCCTGGGCCATAGCATGGCCCCAAACCTGCATGACCCCAGATTAAAAAGTGCCGGAAAAAGGGTCTTTCAACCACCATTTTAGTTGAACTGGACATTGAACTATATCTTTTCCTGTACCGAGAATGACCATTAAACCTGTCTGACCCACAGATTAAAAGTGCCGGAAAAAAAGGGAGTCTTTAAAACCACCATTTTAGTTTCACGGGAACATAAAATGTCCCTGTCCTGGGTAGTGCTTGCCCCCCCGGGTATGAGTGCGGACCAATTGAGCTTCACTTGGAAATACTGGTGGTTAACGCTCCTGTTCCACCCAGGTGCCCTTTTTCTTGGCATTCTTTTTCTCATTTTACTCAACGTCTGGAGGAAATTGTCTCTGTACTTTGTTCTCTGCCCCATGCTCCATACTCCATGTCCTCGAAATAACCTACATCTGGTCAAGTTTTCCCGTACCTCCCTTGTACAATTCAGAGGAATTTTTTTAACAGCTATTTAAAACATGCAAGTTTTTTAGTAGTTTAATTCTAAAACACATTTTTAAAATAGGGTGGAATCCCACCATGTCTTTGTTTCTCTTTTTTTTTAATTGTTAAATGGGTTGTCTCAATACAGGGATTGATAGCTATGTTAAGATCTTGCAAATACAAGTCATTTTGCAATATGTGTCCATTAACAGTGTCCTACCTATTCCTGTTTCTGACAGCACCATCACCCTTGAGCCCCTCTTGACAATTGTGAAGAACAAATGTCTGTTAGAAACAACAATTTTTTTTTTATTATGACCTGTTAGTATACTGCATTTCAAAGCAAAAATACCCCCAAAAATTCAAAGCATGACCTTGAGCCCCTTTGGACAATTGAAGAACAAATGTCTGTTAGAAAAACATTTTTTTTATAATAGGACCTGTAGTAGCTGCATTTAAAGCAGCATACCCAAAAAAATTATAAAAAGATTTTCCAGCCACTGTTAAAAATTTGGGGGAAAAATGCCATTAAAGCCACATTTCTTTTCCCAAAGGGGCCAAAATTTATAGCTGTACCACAGCAACATGACCAAAAAAACCATTGACAATGCGAAAACTTCTAAAGATAAAGGAGTAAATGGATACGGTTTTGTATGAAACCTTGCTGTCTTTTCAGCCCCTCACAGCAAAACCAGCAAAATAACTGTTGGGAAAGAGAATAAAAATTGCAGAAAGAAATGATCTTTTTAAAAAAAAAGTTTTCAAAAAGGCCATTCTGTTTGAAGGGGAATGTTAAGTAGACCGGAAACAATCGGTGACCTCGGAATTTGGGGGGCCCAACATCATCAGAGATCCTTTCCTGATTTCCGTGAAAATAAACGATCCACATTATCTGTTTGGAAAACCGGTGCGTTTGTCGAAAGATCCTCCCGCTGTGCTGAAGGTCTGCTAATTACGCGGTGCTGGGCAAAAACAAAACCTTATGGCTGTGAGCCAGCTCGGGCCCTTCGTCCATTTTGGATACCCAAATTATTTGGGGGCCGGAAACGCCCAAAAAACACGGGTTTTGAGACCAGATTTTCGTGCACCATATCTTTAAACTTTCTGTGTGTTGGATGGGCGCCCCCATTGAGCGTTGGTGAGGGGGAAACAAGATTGCCAGGGTACCCCTTAGGTTCTGCCCCCTTGCCTGCGGGGCCCCTACCCTACTTGGCACTTACTGTGTCACTCGTGATGTTGTTCCCCCCGTGAATTTGGGGAAAGTGAAGCAGCGCAACAGATGACTCCGTTTTATCAATAGCAAGGTTCCATTTTTCCCTTTTACTCTCTATTTGGGTGGGTGGGAAAGGAAAATGCTGGTTTGTTTTGACCCGGGGGTCCCGGAGGGGGGCCACCCCATTAATTGTTGTTCATTTTTTTGGCCTTAATGCAAGGATCATGTTGGAGAAAAAGGAGCATCCCAAACACTCATTTTTAGAATGAGCCTTGATTTCCAAGCCTCTGGGGCGGGGGACTAGCAAAAAGATCTTCCCCTCTCCTTTCCCTTCGCCCAAATTCGCGCCAACCCCTTTTTCAAGGCAGGGACGTCGGTAACGTCGGTGTCTAGGAATACCTCCTCCTCCTCCGCTGCCTCCGGCACAGCTTCAACACAGCCCTGACTTGCCTGAGATGATGCACCCTGAGAGCTGATGCGCCACCTTGCACTAGCTCTGGACCCCGAACCACTGCCTAATGAAGACCGATGAAATTGTGAAACTGTCGGGCCTTGTGGATTTGACGGAGAGAAAGGCTCCGTGTCCGTCTCCTCCTCCGTCGCTGGCGGGACCTGTTGTTTCAGAGTGTCCAACGATCGTTCCAGAACTAAGATCACCACAATGCTCATGCTGACAAGGGCATTGTCCGCACTGACCATTTTGGTGGCTTCTTCAAAACTGGCAAGGATGGTGCAGAGCTCTTTCACCTGCCTCCACTCTTGGTGGCTCAACACCCCGAGGTCCGCACCGCTGCTTGTCAGGCCATGTGTCACTTCGTACTGCGTAATGGCATTGCGCTGCTGCCACAATCGCTGGAGCATGTGGAGGGTGGAATTCCAGCGTGTTGCCACGTCAACAATGAGACGGTTGACGGGGAGGCCGAGCTGACGCTGCAACGCAGCCAGGCGGGATGAAGCAGGGTGCGAACGGCGGAAGTGCGAACTTAGACTTCGAGCCTTCCTCAGCAGGCAGTCCAGACCCGGGTAGCTCTTTAGAAATTTCTGGACGACAAGGTTCATGACATGTGCCAGGCAAGGGATGTGCTCCAGTCTACCGATCTTAAGGGAGGCCAGCAGATTTCGCCCGTTATCGCACACCACCTTGCCTGGCACAAGGTTCTTGGCACCCAGCCAGTGCTCGGTCTCGTTGCGGAGAGCCGTCCACAGCTCCTGACCTGTGTGTGGACGGTCTCCAAGACAGATTAATTTCAACACGGCCTGGTTTCTCTGGGCACCTGATGCCACCAGAGGACCTTGGGGGAAAGAACCCTGCACCATCCCTGCGGTTTTGAAGAGCGTGCGCCGAGCCTGAGAGCCACCGTCACCCCCAGAGACATCCACCCAGCTCACCCAGTGAGCTGTCACAGAGATATAGCGGCCTTGGCCGTGCTTACTAGTCCATGTGTCGGTGGTCAGATGGACTTTTACGGCCACAGATGCAGACAACGTGCTTGAAATTTTAGATGACACGTGGCTGGCCTGTGGCCAGGGGAAGGCTTTCCTGGCATAGAATTGCCTGCGCGGGCATTGGTATTGGGGCAGGCGAGGGCAAGACGTGGCAGAACCATTTGTGGTCCACCAGACGGAAAGGCAACATTCCAGGCCAAAAGCCTGGCAATGCCGACATTCAGGCTTTTGGTTTGGGGATGGTTTGGTTAATGGTTTCTTCTGCGGGGGGGTCCCAAACTGAAGACAGAAGGATGGCTGCTAGACTGCCGCTGTACGGCGTGAGGTCTGTTCAACTGGCGGAAGGAAGAAGGGGTTAGGATGGGTCTCTATTGGTGATGGTGGTACACGGGCGACGGCGGGAGCTGAACTGATTGTAGCGGAGGTGATCCCCCCCATGATCATGACTTGAGAGACATGGGGAGCTGAGGAATGCTTGGTGGTGGCGGGGAGGAGGAGGAGGCGGAGACAGAGGGTGGTGACTGTGTTGGAGTGCCGGCGCAGTCTGGACTTTTTTGGCCAGTGGTTGCCTCCATTTCAACTTCATGGCTATTTCGCTTGCATGTGACTAGACATGTTGGTGGTTGGTTATACACCTAGGTTCTTGCCTTCCTTTGCGTTTACGGCATAGGCGGGCATTATGACATCGCTGGGTGAATTCAGAGGCTTGGTCAAAGGAAGGCCAGGCTTGAGTGGTCATGGACTTTTTGACGTGCGATAAGCGAGGCAGCCGGGGTTTGCGCTGACCGTGGCTGGCGAATCACATCAGCGGACTCTGGCGACCGCACCTCTCCCTTTTTGTTAGGCGCGAACCCGTACTGACAATAAACCATCGTCTTTCTCCTCGTTCAGGAGCTGTGGGTTACCATGGCAAGAGGGACTCAAGGAGTTGCCGACCGCCCGGGATTTTTGCCGATTGGACCCGGCTTCATTCTCCTCTCTGATGATCATCAGTACTGTGGCGTCAGAGCAGAGCAAATCATCCTCTTTGGCTCTTGATCTTTTAACAAGCATTATGACCCCAACCTCATTTTGTCATAAAAGAGGTATTAAGAAAAAGGATATCACAGTGGTGGGTACACGAGTTGACATTTGGGCTGCTTCATGTTGGCTGGATGCTGGTGATGGCTGATGACGACATTTCATTTGTGGCCTGTGACTGGGAGGACGAGGAGGTAAGACTGCTGGGATGCAGGTTGCATTAACCACTGAAGGACAGATTGCGCGCGTTCGTTGAATGAGATTCACAGCTCCCGTGACCAGCGAAGACAGGCTGAAGGTCCTGCAACTGACGATGCGGGCATGCGTTAGTCGCCGCTCTGAAGGAGCACCTGTCTCGTCGAACCTCTACCTCCATGTCCTACACCTCTTTGCTCGCTTACCACCTGAATTTCGCTCCCATGTTCAGAAATATAAAAATTTTAGAAGGTATGGAAAGAGGTTTGGAAGTCTTCTTATTATAGACGACAAATCACTGCGTATCTCAAATCCCTCAAATCAAAAAAAATTGCTGGATTCAAATATAACTGCAACAGTAGATCTATCAACAAAGCTGGCCTGCGCTAAGCGAAAAAACACGTATCTGAAATGTTATTCGGATAATACACGGTATTTTTGGCACCTATCAATTCACCTTGTGGTGACCTATAAAATTGCTGTATTCAAATATAACTGCAAAGTTGATCTATCAACAAAGCTGGCCTGCGCAAGTGAAAAAAAACACGTATCTGTAATGTATTATTTTTTTGTTTTTTTTTTTTATTTTATTTATTATATTTTTTTATTATTTTTAAATATTGTTTTTTCTTTCTTTATATATTCTTTTTTGGATAATAAAAGGTATTTTTGGCATCTTATCAATTTAACCGTGGTGACTACAAAATTGCTGGATTCAAATTTAACTGCCAAGTAGATCTATCAACAATATGGCCGCCGCCAAAGTGAAAAAACACGTATCTGAATGTATTCGATAATAAAAGGTATTTTTGGCATCTATCAATTCACCTGTGGTGATACAAAATTGCGGGGGGACATTCAAATTTAAGCAAAGTGATTTATCAACAAAGCTGGCCTGCGCCCAAAGTGAAAACACACGTATTGAAATGTATTCGGAATAATAAGGAATTTTTGGCACTATTCAGGTGACTACAAAATTGCTGGATTCAAATTTAATTGCAATGAAGTTGATCTATCAATAAAGCTGGCCTGCGTCAAAGTAAAAAAAAACATGAGGTCGTATCTGAATGAATCTCTTTAATTAAAAGGTATTTTGGCACCTATCAATTCACCTGTGGTAGACTACAAATTGCTGGATTCAATTTAACTGCGCAAGAAGTTGGGCTATCAACAAAAGCGGGCCCGCGCCAAACGTGAAAAAAACACGTATCTTGAAATGGTATTCGGTTAATAAAAAGGTATTTTTGGGCACCTATCATTTCACCTGTGGTGGACATAAAAATTGCTGTATTCATTTTAAAGAGCAGCTGCCTCAATGAACAAAGCTGTACGTGCGCCAAGCAAAAAACATGTAATCTGTTATGTGTTCGTATAATACAAGATATTTTTGGCACCTTTCAATTCTACGTGGTGACTATAACAATTGATGGATTCAGATTAGTGCAAAGCTGCCTCAATGATCAAAGCTGTACGTGCTCGCCAATGTAATAAACACGTATCTGTTATGTATTCGTTTTTAATACAAGAATATTATTGGCAACCTTTCAATTCACCTGGGGTGACTAGAGATGGGGAATCAAGATTCTATCGATGAGTGGAATTCATTTAGAATTTCAGGAAACTTCGGCCTACACGTGAACCGGCTGTTCGGAACGAGTCGACTTTGGGGTACTTTCGGAGAGGAGTGAACGAATGTGCTTTTGATTGATAAATTGCTGCAGAGCACATGGCGCTAAATAGGGCTAAGCAATCTGGGAGGAAGAAGGGCATAGCCTGCATGACATCGTACAGAGATGAAGCCAATCAGGACGGCGGGATTCTGTGACGTCCACCGCTAACTATATAAGACCGAGCGCGCGCCTGGGAGCTCACATTCCTCTCACTGTACTCGACAGGGAAAGGTGCTGCTGCGGGTGATAGGCTTTCTGAAGAACTGATTTTTACACAGCGATTTTTTGTGGGGTTGCTCAGCTTGTCTCAGAGGAAAGTTCTCTGACTGTTCTATTTCTGATTTTTTTGGTATTGGATCTGAAATCCAGTGTGCGTTCCACTGGCAGCGCACTATACAATTCAATATCCAAGTGGGATCTAAGCCAGTTCCTGTTGTATTCATTTTTTAAAGAAACAGCGTTTCTTACAATACAACTACCACTCATTTTTGGTCTGCTCAATTCTATTGCGCAATTTTACAATCACGGGGTTAATTAAGCGCGCTGGTGCGGGGGTTGTTTTGCTGGTTGTGGCTGACAAAAATAACCGTCTTCTTTCAACGCCATACTATATATATTTTTTTTGGTAGCCTAATTCCAAGCAAAGGTTATTAAATTTTATCTCTGGTTGTGGTGGCGTAGAAAATACGCCATTGTACACACGCACTGACAAAGCTACTAGTTTTGTGGTGCTCAATTCTATTGCGCAATTACATCCAGGGCGATTTATTAAGCGTTTGTTTTGCTGGTGTGTGACAAAAATAAACCGTCCTTTTTCAACGCCAAATATATTTATTTTTTTTGGTAGCCTAATTCACAAGCAAAGGTTAGATTACAATTTGATTCCTTGTTGTGTGGCGTAGAAAATTACACATTGTAACACGCTACAAGCTATAGTTTGTGGTGGCTCAATTCTATGCGCTATTTACATCCCAGGGGTTAATTAAGCGACTGTTTTGCTGTGTGTGCCTGACAAAAATAAAGTCTTTTTCAACGCAAACTATATATAATTTCTTTTTTTGGTAGCCTATTCACAAGCAAAGGTTAATTACAATTTTATCTCTTTGTTGTGTGGTACCCTCAAAATACGCATTGTAAACACACGCTACAAAAGTATAGTTTGGTGGTGGCTAAATTTCTATTGGCGCAATTGTACATCCAGGGTTAATTAAGCGTTGTTTTGCTGGTTGCTGGACAAAAATAAACCCGTCTTTTCAACGCCAAATAATATATTTTTTTTTGGTGCCTAATTCCAAGCAAGGTTAATTACAATGTTATATCTTGTTGTGTGGGAGTTGAAAATACACCATTTGTAACACGCTACAAAGCTACTAGTTTGTGGTGGCTCAAATTCTATTTCGCAATTTACATCCAGGGGTTTTTAAGCGTTGTTTTGCTGGTGGCTGACAAAATAAACCGTCTTTTTCAACGCCAAATATATATATTTTTTTTTTGGTAGCCATAAATTCACAAGCAAAAGGTTAATTACTATTTTATCTCATGTTGTGTGGTAGAAAATACGCCATTGTAACACGCTGACCAAAGCTACTATTTGTGGTGGCTCAATTCTATTGCGCCATAATTTACATCCTGGGGTTAATTAAAGCCGTTGTTTTGATGGTGTGCTGACCGAAAATAAAAAACAGTCTTTTTCAACGCCAAATATATATATATTTTTTGAGTAGCCAATTCACAAGCAAAGGTTAATTACATTTTTATCTCTTGTTGTGTGCGTTGAAAATACGCCATTGTAACACGCTACAAAGCTTCTAGTTTGTGTGGCTAAATTATAATTGCGCAATTTACACTCCAGGGTTAATTAAAGCTCGTTGTTTTGCTGGTGTGCTGACAAAAAATAACGGTCTTTTTCAACGCACAAATATATATATTTTTTTTGGTAGCCGAACTTCACAAGCAAAGGTTAATTAAATTTATTTCTTGTTGTGTGGCGTAGGAAAATACGCCATTGTAACTCGCTCAAGCTAACTAGTTTGTGGTGGCTCAATTCTATTGCGAAATTTACATCCAGGTTTATTAAGGTTGTTTTGCTTGCTGTGCTGACAAATATAAGTTTTTTCAACGCCAAATATATATATATTTTTTTGGGTAGCCTAATCACAAAGCAAAGGTTTATAACAATTTTATCTCTGTTGTGTGGCGTAGAAAAATACACCATTGGTAACACGTATAAGCTACTAGTTTGTGGTGGCTCAATTCTATTGCGCAATATAAATCCAGGGGGTAATTAAGCGTTGTTTTGCTGCTGTGCTGACAAAATAAACCGTCTTTTTTCAACGCCAAAATATATATATTTTTTTTGGTAAGCCTAATTCACAAGCCAAAGGTTAATAAATTTTTATCTCTTGTTGTGTGGGTTAGAAAATAAGGCCATTGTAACACGCTACAAAGCTACTAGTTTGTGGTGGGTCAATTCTATTGCGCACTTTACATCCAGGGGTTAATTAAGCGGTGTTTTGCTGGTGTGCTGACAAAATAAAACGTCTTTTTTCAACACCGAAATTATATACATTTTTCTTGTATGCATAATTCACAAGCGGAAGGTTAATTAAGCCTGTTTGTGCTATTACATTTAGTAAAACACACAGTGCTTGTAAACGAACATACAAGTAAATTCTTTCCTGGCCATTTGTGGAGCGCAATTTATAGCATGGGTTACCCAAGCTTGTGACTGAGTTCATTTTGGAGTCAAAAACAGGGTGTTATATTTTCATAAACAGATAGCGTTCATAACTGTGTCTCGTACATTTTAGACAAACAGTATGTCAGACAGATGTGTGGTGCGCCAGTCTGCAACCGCGAGTGGCACGTGGCACATACATTTCTGAAACGGGCCCAGGGTCGCAGCACAGCAAGGGGACGTGCAGCAGGGGTCCTGGTGGAGGCCAAAAACTGCGCTTCTATAGCGGAGTTTGGTTGCATTCAGCAACCCAAGCGGTTCTTGATTGGTTTTGACTAGGTCTCATCACCTCTTCCTCCCAGATGACTTCTCGTAAAACCAGCAAGAGTCGAGTGGGGAACCTCAGAAACAACACTTTTTTTAGGCTTTTTTGGAATTGGCCCTGGAAGGGTCAGCGGCCTCACCTGTCCTCAGCCCGCCTCATGTTCCCATCCGTTCCCTCAGCCAGGGATCTTACTATGTGAGTCTGGCTCCAGCGCCACTATATAGCGAGGATGAACATTTGAGGAGGGCAGTCAGCAGCTATTGCAGCGACAGAAATGGGGCCAATATCCCAGCTTCTTGCAGTAGGCGGCATAGTATAGATGTGGGGACGAGTGCATGGAGGTCATGTGGTTGAGAGGTCAGTCGGCTTACCAAGACCGGTGATGAGGAACGTAGTTGACGATGAAACACAAAAATAGATGATGATGTAGCCGACCGCCCACTTGGGAGCCGGGTGAAAGCAAGTTGGGCCTTCATCATCGTCAGGAGAGAGGGAAGTCAGCTTGCGCGTAGGCAGCGGCGCAGCCAGACAGGGGTTGGGTGTGGCAGTGAGTCAGCAGGTAGCAGCAGTGTGAGGTGGGAGCCAAGCCGGGCCCAAGGGGTAGAAAAAACCGTTCGGCTGGTCCAAGACGTAGCGGCCACAGGGGACTCAGCGATCCCAGGCGGCGCGGCGGCAAGTAGTCACTCAGTGCAGGAGCCGGCTTGGCGGTAAAATCAGTACTCGGCGGTTGTGCAGTTCTTTGCTAAGACACCGCCAGGAGGAGTCCGAATATGGCGTATTGTAGAATCTGTGGGAGAAAGTGAAGCATGGACAGGCGCCTGCTCATAACGTTGGCACAAACCCCCCACCCGGCCCTGACGTCAACACATGCAGCCGTCACATCTCCTCCGGTCGGCCTAGGGACTGAAACAAGTGGCCTCAGATGTGGTGGTCCATCCTGCCGCTGCAGACAGCAGCAGCGGCCAGTGGCACGCCATGCCATTTCAGCCGTCAAGGTCCACCACCTCTGCAGAAGGCAGCTGTTTCTCTTTGACATACTCTCACGGGTCCAGATGCTCCTGCTCCTCGCTACTCTGGCGCCCAGCAGTCGTTCAGAGAGGCGATTGTAAAAAGAGAACAACAGTATGCGTCCAACCATCTAAGATGCAGCAGCTGACCGTGCTCCTGTCCAATTGTTGGTACTGCAGTCCCTCCCTTTCCAAATGGTGGACTCTGAACCATTCAGAGAATCTATTGGCTTGTTGCCGAGCCGAGATGGAGAGTTCCAAGCCGTTAATTTCTTTTCCAAAAAGTCGGGGATAGTACCAGCACTTCATTAATAATGTAGAACAGAAAGTGTGTCAGTCCTTGAGCTTAGCGGTTTGTTCCAAGGTAACCGGCAGCCCGCGGCCGTCTTGGAGCTGTAAAATACGGTCAGGGCCAGTACATGTCCCTTTACGGCCCACATGGGTGATTGTGCTTTCTGCCCCAGGCACACCAACAAACTTGGACAGGAGACGCGCTGTCTCCTCCACGTTGTCAAACTGCTGCTCCTGCGCCATGTCCGCCTCCTCTCCTCCACCACCACCACCATCTCAGCCTCCTACAAGTACTGCTCCATCTAACCACATTGTGTAGGGCACAGCGTGTCACGCAGTTCTACACCTAGCTTGCCTCGGCGTACGAAGTTACAAAGGGGAGGAACTGCTCCGCGTTTTCATGCAGCAAGAAATCGAATGTGTGGCTTTTCGCTGCAAACTGCAAATCGGAACCTTGGTGCACGGACAATGGGAGGAACATGGTGTCCGCGCTGCACGGGAGGGAAGGTCCATGCGCCCTGAATGGCGCACGTGGGCGTTTGGTTCAATCTGCGTTTTGTAAAAAAGGTTCCTGAAGTTTATCCACTGTCTTCGAAACATTCTCGAAAAATGGCCAGGAAACTGTGCATGCCACTTTATCCATTCGTACAAAGCCAGGAACACCTCCTCGTAGTTGGCCAGCGGCACCAGAACGCCTCCCCCAACACGCTCTGATATGCGATGTTTTCCACCCGTGGAATTCCAGCTGCAATTGTTGGACCGATCTGTATGAACTGAGAAAAGGACATTAACGATTTTTGATGATCAGCAGACAAAGTACTCCCTGTGTAACTTTGATGTCAGCTGTGGCAGCTCATGAGTGACACCTGCCGTTTGTTGAGGCCATTCGAGGAGGCCACGTTTATTTGTCAGTCGCCAGGACTCCGGATGAATCAACGTTCATTCCACTCGCTTCATGTCCTGGACAGATGCTGAAAAAATTGTATGGGCAGGGGACTGGAGATGTGGCGACTATTCTCGTGGCCCAAATGAGTCGGGGGGACTGAAATGAGTGGAGGAGGGAGGAGGAGGGACATGGAGCAGAAGCATTGTCTGGAGAAATGAGTGGATTTTCTACCCAGGTGACAAGAGAGGGAGGAGCAGGAGCTGCTGGAGGAGGTGGTGGAGATGAGGAAGCGAGGCAGATGACTCACAAGCACCGTGGGCAGTATACCAGTGGAAATGGAGGCAGGAGCCCCTCGGAGTCACTTGTGCAGATGTCACGCAGCATGCTTATTTGCTGGCTAGTGACAGCCGACATAGTCAGCATCGGCAGAGGGAATGATTCTGGCTCTCCACCGATTGGACCCTTCGCTACCGGTCCAAAATGGGGAGCCTTTTTCCCAGCCTATTGAGAGGGAAGACAAACTCAAGATACTATAGGAAATCCTCGTTAATCAGTTGGCCGCTGCCTGTGTGCGGCATCGTCCTCCTCTGCAGGTGCAGACCGGGGGTCCTCAGCGCTCACGCTACTATCCTTGCCGCGGCTGCTGGGGAGATGGTGGGGGGTAGGAGCTAGTACCAGCTCCATCAGCAGTAACCTCAAGTCTGGATGTCATAATGAGCAGCTTCCTTCACCCGCATCCTAGTGAGGAGGGCAGTCACCAGCAGCAGCAGCAGCCCCCCCCCCCCGGGACATGGAGCATTCCCTTGATCCAACAGGTTGTGCCTCTTGGGAAGCACTCTGCCACCTCAGTTTAGAAGATCGATGGAATTCTGGGACAGCCAACACTGGATATGTGTGGCGAACTTGCCGAGTTGCAGTGGAGAAGCTGTCCTGCCCGGCCAGTAGTGTGGCATCAGGAGCGGGTGTTCAGTGCGGCGGGGGGCCATCCGTTACCCCAAGGAGAACCCGTTGTCCCACGGGAATGTTGAACGACTGACCTTTGTCAAAAGATGAATCAGGCGTGGATCGGCCAGGATTTCCACCACACCAATGCATTAGCGTTCAGTCTGGGTTCAAACTACCTGCCTCAGCAACTATTCTGATGCCGCCACACGCCTGATGCCACCACATCTGCTGTATGTTTCTCCATCTGCCCTACAACGTCGGTTTACAGGGATGGTATTGCAACCCACCTCAACACTCTGTAATTGTGCACTCTATGTGCTCATGCTGATGTGCTCGTTGCTGTCTGCCGTGAAATCCACACTTGTGTCTTCTGTGCCACTCTGCGGCCTGGTACTGGTTTGCACCTCCAGATGTCATTGTGCCACCTCTCTGACCTCATGCTGTTGCTCCTGGCATCACCTACACTCTTGTCATTGTGACCACTGCACATGACCTAATGTGCTTGCCGCGAGACTCCGCTCTCAGTCATTGTGCAGATCATGTGGCTATACTTATTTGCCAACCTGCAGAATGTTAATGGTGAAATTACTCGGAACCTCTTGATGCTGACTGTGACTCTGTAGTGACACCCTCCCCTCTGTGTCTTTGTGCCACGTTGACCGCATGCTGCTGCCGTGGTGCTGCCGTGCCCTCCAAACTGTGGCCTACTCCGGGTTTGTCACCTACAGATTTGCATTGTTGCCACTGTTGACCTCTTGCTGCTGATGGGCTGCTGCCGTGCCATCCACTGGTGTCTTTGTGACACGGTATGGACCTTATGCTGCTGCTGGGTATGCTCCGGCCGTTTGCACTCTCTTGTGTCATTGTAACACTCTTTGGCACTTACTCCTTTTTTGGCAATGCTCAGTATTTGTCATTGTGCCACTGCCTGAACCTCATGTGCTGCCACAGTGAACTCCACACTGTGTCATGGTTCCCCTCTGCGGCCTGGTAATGTTTGCCACTTCCTGAATTTCATTGTGCCAACCTGTCTGTCTCATGCTGCTGGTGGCTGCCGCCGTCTCTCCACATCTGTCACTAATGTTGCACCTGAGCTCTCTGTTTGTTTTTTTTTCCAGCTATTGCTGCCATGACATTTATTTCAGGCTACGTTCCTGCTTCAGTTTTTTGGTCAGTTTTGCCCCCATAGTGCCCAGGGGCATTTTTATAGTGAAGCGATTCTAAGGAGCGGCGGCAGTCATGTGCGTGTCGACTAAAAACACAAACATTGTATGAAGAACAACCAAGCTCCTCTGATATTTAAAGCATGGCACAACCGTTTACAAGCACCCTGCTGGCTCTGGGCATCATGGAAATTGCTGTTTATTAACGCCATGATTCGTGCCGAGTAATTCGGACCACGAAAAGAATTTTGTCGAAAATTCGGCGGAGTGACGAAACCGAATTTTTGAGAAATTAGACCATCTTAGTGGTGACTATAAAATTGACTGATTCAGTTTAAGTGCAAGGCTGCACTCTAATTGAACAAAAGCTGATTAGTGCGCCAAAGTAAAAAAACACGTAATTGTTATGTATTCGTGTAATACAAGATATTTTTGGACCTTCATTCACCTGTGGTGACTATAAAAATTGTGGATTCAGATTTACGTGCAAGCTGCCTCAATGAAAAATGTGGCTGACGCCAAAGCTGAAAAACACGTATCTGAAATGTATTCGGATAATACACGTTTTTTTGGAACATATCAATTCACCTGTGGTGACTATAAAATGCTTGTATTCAAATATAACTGCCAAAGTAGATCATCAACAAGGATGGCCTGCGCCAAAGTGAAAATAACTCACTTATCTGAAATGTATTCGGATAATAAAAGGTTTTTTTGGCATCTTTCAATTACATGTGGTGGGATACAAAATTGCTGGATTCAAATTTAACCTGCAAAGTAGATCTATAAACAAAGCTGGCCTGCGCCAAAGTGAAAAAACACGTATCTGGAAATGTTATTCGGATAATAAAGGTATTTTGGCCCCCCCCCCCCCCCACCCCCAAACTATCAATTCACCTGTGGTGACTACAAATTGCTGGATTCAAATTTAACAGGTAAGTAGATCTATCAATAAAGCTGGCCTGAGTCAAAGTGAAAAAAACAAGTCTATACTGATATGTATTCTGATAATAAAAGGTATTTTTGGCACCTATCCAATTCACTGTGGTAACTACAAAAATTGGCGGGATTCAAATTTAACTGGCAAGTAGATCTATTCAACAATCTGGCCTGCGCCAAAGTGAAAAAAACACGTATCTGAAATATTGGCTACTTCGGATAATACAGATATTTTTGGCAACTTTCAATTCACCTGTGGTGACTATAAATTGCTGGATTCAGATTTAAGTGCAAGCTGCTCAATGAACAAAGCTGTAGTGCGCCAAGTCAAAAATACGTATCTGTTATACATTCGTGTTGTAATACAAGATATTTTGGCACCTTTCCATTCACCTGTGGTGACTTAAAATTGCTGGATTCAGATTTAAGTGCAAGCTTGCCTCATTGAACAAAGCTGATAGTGCTGCCAAAGTAAAAAAAAAGTATCTGTGTATGTTTTCGTATTATAAATACCAAGATATTTTTGGGCCCTTTCAATTTACCTGTGGTGACTATAAAGTTTTTGGGCGGGATTCAGATTTAAGTGCAAGCTGCCTCAATTGAACAAATGCTGTTCGTGCGCCAAACCAAAAGTCCAAAAACACGTATTATCTGTTTTGTTTATTCGTTTAATACAAGATATTTTTGGACCTCTCAATTCCCCTGTGGTGGACTTATAATTGCTGGATTCAGATATAAGGGCAGCCTAGCCTCAATGAAACTCAAAGCTGTAGTGCGCCAAAGTCAAAAAAACACGTAATCTTTTATGTATGAGTATAAGAAAGATATTTTGGCACCTTTCAATTCGACCTGTAGGTGACTTAAAAATTGCTGGATTCAAGTTTAGTGCAAGTGCATCAATGGAACAGCTGTAGTGCGCCCCAAAGTCAAAAAATCAAGTCTCTGTTATGTATTGTATAATACCAAGATATTTTTGGCACTTTTAATATCACCTGTGGTGACTATAAAATTGCTGATTCAAATTTAAGTGCAAAGCTGCTCAATGACAAGAATGTGGAGTGCGCCAGAGTCAAAAAACACGTATCTATTATGGTATTCGTATATACACAAGATATTTTTGGCACATATTCAATTCAACTGTGTGAATACTAAACATTGCTGTTTCAAATTTTAAACTACAAAGTAGCTTTATGAACAAAGCTTGATGACCAAAGTGAAAAAAACATGTTCTGAAATGTTATACGGGAATAATAAAAGGTAATTTTTGGCACCTATCAACCTGTGGTGGATTACAAAGTTGAGATTTTAAATTTAACTGCAAAGTAGATCTATCAAACAAAGCTTGATGGTCCAAAAGTGAAACAAACACCTGTCTGAAATGTATCACGGTTTATTAAAAGGTTATTTTTGGGCCACCTATCAGTACACCTGTGAGTGATACAAAGTTGCGGATTCAAATTTAACTGCACAAAGGTAGATCTATCAAACAAAGCTTGACTGACCAAAAGTGAAAAAAAACACCTGTCTGAAATGGTAATAACGGATATAAAAGGTATTTTTGGCACCTTTCAGTTCACCTGTGGTGACATACAAAGTTGCTGGATTCAAATTTAACTGCAAAGTAGATCTATCAACAAGCTTGGACTGACCAAAGTGAAAAAACAAACCTGTTGAAATGTGTATACGGATATTAAAAGGTATTTTTGGCACTTTCAATTCACTGTGGTGACTACAACTTGCTGTATTCACATTTAATTGCCAAGTAGCTCTATCAACAATGCTGTACTGCGACAAAAGTGAAAAAACACCGTATCTGAAACGTATTCAGGATAATAATACAGGTTTTTTTGGCACCTTCAATTCACCTGGTGGTGACTATAAAAATTGCTATGTATTCCAAATTTACGTGCAAGCTGCCTCTCAATGAACAAAGCTTGTAGTTCGCCAAGTCAAAAAACACGTATCTGTTATGTATTCGTGTATAATACACAGATATTTTTGGCACCTTTCAATTCAACTGTGGTGACTATAAAATTGCTGGATTCAGATTTAAGTGCAAGCTGCTCTCAATGAACAAAGCTGGTAGTGAGCCAAAAAGTAAATAAACACGTATCTGTTATGTATTCGTATATTACAAGATATTTTGGACCTCTCAATTCACCTGTGGTGACCTATAACAGTTGCTGGATTCAGAATAAAGTGCAAGCTGCCTCATGAATACAAAGCTGTAGTGCTCCAAAGTTAAAAAACACGAATCTGTTTTGTATTCGTATATTACAAGATATTTTTGGCACCTTCTCAATTCACCTGTGGTACACTATAAAATTGCTGGATTCAGATTTTATGTGCAAGCTGCCTCCCACCCCCAATGAACAAAGCTGTTTAGTGCGCCAAAGTCATAAAACACGTATCTGTTATGTATTCGCTATAATACAAGATATTTTTGGCACCTTTCAATTCACCTGTGGTGACTATAAAATTGCTGGATTCGAAATTTAAGTGCAAGCTGCTCAATGAACAAAGTGTAGTGCGCCAAAGTTCAGAAAAAACACGTATCTGTTATGTATTCGTATAATACAAGATATTTTGGCAGTTTCAATTCACCTAGTGGTGACTATAAAAATTGCTGGATTCAAAATCTAAGTGCAAGTTGCCTCAATGGAACAAAGCTGTAGTGCGTCAATGTGAAAAAACAGTATTGGTAAGTATTCGTATAATACAAGATATTTTTGGCACCTTTCAATTCACCTGTGGTGACTAAAAATTGCTGATCCAAATTTAAGTGCAAGTTGCCTCCAACGAACAAAGCTGTAGTTGCGGCCAAGTAAAAAAAAATCACGTATCTGTTATGTATTAGTATAATACAAGATATTTTTGCACCTTTCAATTCACTGTGGTGACTATGAAATTGCTGGTTTCAAAATTTAAGTGCAAGGTGGATATATCAACACAGGTGGAATGGGCAGATTGAAAATGGAACACCTATCTGAAATGTATTACTGATAATAAAGTGGTGTTTTGCACTAACAAAGAGACCTGCAGTTACTAGAAAAGATGTTACCATAATTTCAGGCTCCCCAAAAAACCGGAATATTTAAATGAAAACTTTTTTAATAATAAAAAGGCTTTTGCAGTGCCCAATTCTACACAAAATTTCCCTTTTGGTTGAAACCCTTTATCCGTTTATTCTTTAAAATAAAGCTTGTCTGTGTTCGCCTAAATTATCGCATGATCTAAAAATTTTTCGATCAACAAAAATTTGGGGCCGATTTAACTTTGTCCGATAAAAAATTCGCTCAACATAAATTATAAGCTTTCTACTTTACTGTGAGGTTGCTTTTTTCTTCAAATAATCTAACCCTTAAGACACACCGGTTCCCTATACAATTCTAGTGGTGGCCAAAAGTATTGGCACCCCTGCAATTCTGTCAGAAATGCCATTTTTTTCCCTGAAAATATTGAAATCAAAAATTCTTTGGTATTATTATCTTCTTTTAAATTTGTTTTAAATGGGAAAACCACAAAAAGAATTGTCATAAAGCCAAATTGGATATAATTTCCCACACTAAACAAAAAAATGGGGGGGACAAAAATTGGCACTTTTTAGGCTATGTTCACACGGCTTATTTCGGACGTTTTTACGGACGTTTTTTAGCCAAAAATACGTCCTGAAATCCCTTTCAAAAAAAGAACAATTAAAATACTTTGATTCCAAAGAAAATACCCTCACATTCACAGAGGCTTTTTTTCGTACAAAATTGCGGGCAAATACGTCCGAAAATACGATCGTAAAATTAAGTCCCCTTCACTTTTAGGCGTATTTTACAAAAAAACCCCATAGTAAGAAGGGGGAATGTTTTAGACACAAAATACTGCCCCCCTTGAGACACTATTTGAAACGTATTTCGGGACATTTTTTTTGCGAACGTAAATACGCCCCCCCCCCCGTGAATACCCCCAAAAATAAGCCGGTGAACATAGCGTTAAAAAAATTATTAAAGCTTCTCAAATTTTTGTGTAATTATCACCCCTTTAAGTTCCTGGGGCCCCTAACGGGGTTTTGACAAAAACAAATCACACTTACACCATTGACAGGATTAAAGTTGACTCAACCTCTTCCTGTGCCTTGTGTTACCACATTAACATGAGAAAAGAAAGAAACCAAAGAACTGTCTGGGGACTTGAGATCCAAAATTGTGAGGAAAAATACAATCTCAAGGCTAAAAAGTCCATCTCCAAAAACTGAATGTTCCGGTCTCCGTGCCACGTCACCAAAGTTTAAAGCCCATGGACTGTGACTAACTTCCTAATTGGCCCGGAAATGAAAATTGAGAGAGTTATAACGCAAGTTTTGGGGGATGGTGATTAAAGAACCCGACTAACATCCAAAAAAGTTCAACTGCCCTGCTTTCCCGAGGAAAAAACAGTGTCAACCCGTACTATCCGTTGGCACTGAATGAAAAAGGGACTTAGGTAGGATACCCAGAACCCCCACTTCTTACCCCGAGACAAAAAAACCCACTGGAGTTTGCCAAAACTTACCTGAGAAACCTAAAACGTTTTTGGAAGAATTTTCTCGGTCAATAGAAAAAAGGTAAGCTTTTGGGAAAAGGCACAACAAGATTTTACGGGAAAAAAAAAGGGGCATTAAAAAGAAAAAACACACCCCAAAAGCAAACATGGCGGAGGTTCCCTGATGTTTTGGGGGTTGCTTTGCGCCCCTGGCACTGAACTGTTTTGACCTGTGCGGGGCAAATGAATCCTGAAGACTACCAACAAATTTTGCAGCAAATTGGGGCCCATGTGAAAAGCGGGGGTCTCCCTCAGAGGCCCAAGACTCCAGCGGGATAATGACCAAAAACACATAAAAAAGCCCTTAAATGGTTTGAAGAAAGCACTGGAGACTTCTAAAGTGGCCTCAATGAGCCAACCTGAACCCCATAGAACACCTGTGGAGAGATCCAAAATGGAAGTTTGGGAAGGCCCCCTTTCAAATCTCGGGGGACCTGGAGCATTTTTCCCAAAGAAAAGGTCTAAAATTCCAGCAGAGCATTGAAAGAAACTCTTTGATGGTTACCGGGAAGCAGTTGTTCGCAGTTTTTTGGCTAAATGTTTGCTCCCCCAAGTTTTTGGGCTGAGGGTCCAATATTTTTTCCGGACCATTTTTGGATTTTGTGTGAAATGAAAATGATTTTTTTTTGTTATTCTCTTTGTGTTTTTTGACAAAAAAATAAATGATATATTTAATCCCAAAAGAATTTGTGATTGCAAAAATTTTCAGGAAGAAACGAGTATTATCTGACAAATTGCGGGCTGCCAATTAAGATGGGAATTTTTCCCGAATTCGTTTCGTTCATTTGCCGAATTTCTCGGCAAAAAAAACTTCGTTCCGAATTACTTGGGCATGAATCACGTTAAAAAACAGTTTTTTTCCCAGCTGCACAACCCTGCGGGGTGCTGTAGAATGTTCCCATGTTTAAATATCGGGGGACGTTTGGTCTTCATACAATTTTGTTTTTGTATACAGCCATGACTGCCGCCGCCTTAGAACGCTTCACTATAAATTCCCGGGGCATTTAAGGGGGCAAAACGACCAAAAACTAAAGGGGGGAATGTGCCTATAAATATGCGAGCGACAGCTGGAAAAAAACAAGCTGGGGGCCAGGGGCAACATCGGGACAGAGTGGGGGGTTTTGCCGCAGCCACAGCAGCATGAGGCAAGAGTGGCACAATGAATTCGGGAGGTGGCAAAAACGGGAGTGGGCCACAGAGGGGAAAAATGACACAGTGCTGGTCACGCAGCACCCATAGCAGAGCATGGGGCAAACAGTGGCCCCCAAATGACACAGGTGTGGGCACGGCAGCAGCCACAGCAGCACATGGGTCGACATGGCCAATGCACAGTGGTAGGTCACAGCACAGCCAAAGCAGCAGCATGAGGTCGACAGTGGCACAAAAAACACAGTGTGTGGGTCACGGCAGCACCACAGCAGCAGCATGAGGTCAACAGTGGCAAAATTTACACAGGGGTTTAGGTCCGGCAGCAGCAGCTGGGGTCGGCAGGGGCACAATGACACAGTGTGTAGGTCAGGCAGCGCATGGGGTCAAGCAGTGGCACAATGACACTTGTAGGTCCCGGCGCAAGCAGAGGTCGCAGGGGCACAAACAAGTGTGTAGGTTACGGCAGCAGCATGAGGTCGGGCAGGGGCACAAGACTTTCGGGGAGGTGCCAAAAACAAGTAGGCCACAGAGTGGACAATGACCGTGTGTAGGTCACGGCAGCACCCCAGGAGCAGCATAGGTCAGACGGGGGCACAATCACATTCTGGGGGGGAAAAACAGGAGTAGGCCACAAGGGCACAATGACACAGTGTGTGGGGTCAGCACAGCCACACAGCAGCATGAGGTCAGACAGGGTAATGACACCGGGAGGTGGCAAAAACAGAGTACCCACAAGGGAAAATGACCAGTGTGGAGGTCACGGCAGCACCACAGCACAGCATGAGTCAGACAGTGCAAATGACACAGTGGGGGAGGTGGGTGGCAATACAGTCCCTGGAAAAGATTTTTGTTGGCAGATGGAAAAACTTCAGCAATGGTGGCATCAGGGGGGTGGGGGCATCAAATAGGGGCTAGGCAGGTATTTTGAACCCAGACTCATTTACACATTTTGGGGTGAGGCGTCATGGCTGATGTATTCTGACGCCAAAGGGCATGGTGGTGGAAATCCTGGCCGATCCTGCCTGATTCTCTTGACAAAGGTCATCTTCCACATTTGCCATGGACAAGCGGTTCCCCTTTGGGCAAAACGAGGGCCCCCCCGCCGCACTGAACACCTTCCCCTTATGCCATTACGGGCCGGGGCGGACAGCTTCTCCACTGCAAACTGGGCAAGTTGGGGGCCACCATCCATTTGGCTGCCCATAGCCCCACGATCTTCTAAGGGGGGCCCCCCAAAAAAAAGGGTGCTGTTTAAGTGGGCCCACCACCTGTTGGTTCGGGGACTGCCCCAGGTCCTGCTGCTGCTGCGGCGACTACCCTCCTCACAGGGGGGTAAAGGGAAGCTGCTCATCAGTGACCCAACTTAGGTACGCTGGGGAGCGGTAGCTCCTACCCCCCCACCTTCCCCCACAGCCGCGGCAGTAGTACGGAGCGCTGGGGAAATTCCCCGGTCAACCTGTCAAGGAGGACAGCCGCACATGGGCACAGCCAACTGATTAGGAGGATTTCCTTTTAATTTTTGATTTGTCCCCCTCTCAAAAGCGGGGAAAAAGGCTCCCATTTTGGACCGTAGCGAGGTCCAATAGGGAGGAGAGCCAAAGTCTCCCTCTGCCGGGTGCTGACTATTTTGGCCCGTCACTAGCCAGGAAAAAAGCATGTACGGGCCATCTGCACAATGACTCTAGGGTTCCCCCCGCCCCCATTTTTACTGTATACTGCCACGGTGCTTGGGGGGCATCGCCTCATCTTCCTCATCTCCATCCACCTCCCCGCTGCTCCCTGCTCCTCCCTCTTTTCACCTGGGAGAAAACCACCTTTTTGCTCCCAAAGTCCCCTCCCCCCTCCATTTCAGTCCCCACCGGGCTCATGTGGCCACGAGATGTGTCGCCACTCTCCAGTCCCCTGCCCAGAAAAAATTTTTCAGCATTGTTCCAGGGCATGAAGCATGGAATACGTTTTTCATCCCTTTGTCCTGGCATTAACAAAAAATGGCCTCCCGAATGGCCCCAACAAACGGAGTGTCACGCAGAGCTGCCACTGGCTGACATCAAAGTTACACAGGGGAGACTTCTGTCTGCCCGGATCATCAAAAATCGTTAATGGCCTTTCTCTGTTCATACGTCGGGTCCAACCCTTTCAGGCTGGGAATTCCCCGGGTGGAAAAATTGCATATCAGAGTGTTTGGGGGGGCCTTCTGGGCCCCTGGCAACTCGAGGGGGGGGTTCCGGCTTGTACGAATGGATAAAATGCATGCACAGTTTCCGTCGTTTTCCGAATGTTCGAAGATCGGTGGAAGACTTCAGGAACCTTTTCACAACCAATTGAACACGGGGCCCCTGCAGGGCCATGGACCCTCCCCCTCGGGGCGCGCGGACACCCTGTTCCTCCCATTGTCCGTCACCAGGTTCCCATTTTCATTGGCGCGGGGAAAAACCCACATCGATTTCTTGCTGCATGACGCGGAGAGTTCCTCCCCTGTGTGCTTTTGTTCGCCGAGGCAACCGGTGTAGAACTGCGGACACCCCCGTGCCCACACATTGGTAGATGGGGCAGTACTTTTGGAGGCTGGAAAGGGGGTGTGGGGAGGAGGGGGAGGGGACTTGGCGCAGGGGCAGCATTTGACAACGTAGGAGAAAGCGGCCTTTCCGTCCAAATTTTTGGTGTGCCTGGGGCCGGGAAGCACATTCACCCATGGGCCGAAAAAGGACATGCACGCCCTGACCCTAGTTACAGCTCCAGACGTCCGGCCCGCCTGCACCTTGGAACAAACCGAAAGCTTTAAAGGGCGGCCCACCTTCTGTTTTACATATTTTGAAAAATGCGGTACTGCCTTTTGGAAAAGAAATTACGGCTTGGAACTCTCCATCCGGCTCGGCCAACCTTATTTTTCTGAAAGGGGTAGAGTCCACCATTTTTGGGAAAGGGGGGGACTGCAGACCAACAACTTGGCAGGAGCACGGTCAGCTACTGCACCCTTTGATGGTTGGACGCAACTGTTTTTCCTTTGCAATCGCCCTCCTGAAACGCTGCTGGGGCCCCTGATAGCGAGGGGGCAGGAGCATCTGGACCGGGATGATGCAAAGAAAACACCCATTCTGCAGAGGGGTGAGCCTTGACGGCTTCAATGGGATGCGTGCCACTGGGCGCTGCTGCTGCTCTGTTGCTGCGGCGGCAGATGGACCACCACATCTGAGCCAAAGTTCTCCCAGGGCCCCGGATGTGACGCTGCATGTGTTGACGCAGGCCGTGGGGCCAACTTAGCTCCCTGGCCACGCTTTCACTTTCGCTTCAGATTCTACATATACCCATATTTTTTTTTTTGGGTCCCCCAGTTCTTAGCAAAGAAAAACCCCCACTGCCGAGTATTGGATTTTACCGCCAACGCTCCGCACTGAGTGACAATCCGCCGCCGGCCTCCTGAGCCCCTGTGCTGCTACTTTGTTGACCCCGCGAAGCGGTTTTTTTTACCCCGTGCCCCCCTTGGCTCCCGACCTACACTGCTGCAAACCTGCTGACTCCGGGCCCCACACCCACCTTTTCTGGCGCGCCGCTGCCGACGCGCAAGCTGAACCCCTCTTCTCCCCGACGATGAGAAACCCTTCCTCCCCCGGCTCCCAAGCGGTCGGCTACACATTTAAATTTTTGTTTCATCGTCACGCTGTCCTCTCACCGGGCTTGGTATCAAGGCTGACCCTTCCAACAGACCCCCCATGCCACTCTCCCAAAATAATACTTTGCCCTACGCAAAAGCAGGGATATTGGCCCCATTTCTTCGCTGCCAAGTAGCTGCTGACTGCCCTCCTCAAATTGTTTTTCCTCCTAATAGTGGGGCGGGGCCCGACCACATAGTAGATCTCTGCGGGAAACCCGGGTGGACAGAGCCGGGTTAGGACAGGTGAGGGCCCCCTGACCCGCCCCCCCGGGCCCTGCCAACTAAAGGGTTTTGTCTGACTTTTCCACCGACTCTTAGCTGGGGTTTTCAAATGTCATCTGGGAGGAATTTGGGTACCCAGTCAACCAATCAAGAAAACCCTTAGGTTGCAGTCAGTACACCCGCTAGATGAAAGCGGCAGTTTTTGGCCCACCAGTGACCCTGCGCGATCCTCCTTGCTGGGGGGGGGGGTGCGACCTACTACAGGAAGTTGTGCCCCTGCCACTCGCAGGTGAAGACCTCCCCCTCCTGCTGACATACGTTTTTTTCTAAAAAGTACAGACACTGTTTGATGAAGAAATCTGTATAGATAAATCACACCCGTTTTACCCAAATGAACCCACTAAAAGCTTGGGTAACCCTTGGTATAAATTGCCTCCACAAATTGGGGGGGAAAAAATTTACTTGTATTGCCGTTTAAAAACTCTGTGTATTTTACTGAATATAAAAGCACAAACAGGGTTAATTAACCTTTGGGAAAGAATTATGCTACAGTAATAATTTTTTTTTTGGCTGTGAAAAACAAAATTTCTTTTTCTGAGTACAACACAGAACAACGCTTAATTAACCCCCCGGGTGTAAATTGCGCAAAAGAATTGAGCACAGGAAAAAACACTTTGTAGCGGTTACAATTTCGTGTTTTCTACGCTACACAACAAGAAAAATTGTAATTAAACCTCGTTTGTGAATTTTCTACAGGAAAATTTTATTTTTTGGCGGTGAAAAAGACGGTTTCTTGGAGTCCAACAGCAGCAGAACAACGCTTTAAATTTAACCCCTGGGGGTAAATTGCACAAAAGAATTGAGCAGCCCGGAAACTACTAGCTTTGTAGCTGTTACAATTGCGTGTTTTTTTACGCAACACAACAAGAGAAAAAAATTTTAAAATTAAATTTGTTTGTTAATTATCTCAGGGAAAATTGTATTTTTGGCGGTTTTAAAAAGCGGTTTTTTTGGAGTCACAACAGCAGAGAACAACCTTTAAATTTAACCCTGGATAAAATTGCCAAAAAATTTACAGCCGAAACTACTCGCTTTTTTAGCTGTTTTCAAATTTCGTGTTTTTTTACGCTACACAACAAGAAAAAAAATTTAATTCCTTCGCTTTTGAATTATCACAGAAAAAATTTTATTTTTTGGGGGTGAAAAAAAACGGTCTATTTTTTGTCACCACACCACAAAAACAACGCATAATAAACCCCCGGATGTTAATTGCGCAAAGAATTTACAGCCGGAAACACTAGCTTTTTACGTGTTACAATTCGTGTTTTTCTACGCTACACAACAAGAGAAAAAATTGTAAAATTTAAACCCTTTGTTTGTGAATTTTGCTACAGGAAAAAATTTTTTTTTTTTTGGCGGGAAAAAGACGGTACTTGGGTCACAACCCGCTGCAAGCAATTTCTTTAAATTTAAACCCCCGGGTGTAAATTGCGCAAAAGAACTGAGCACCGAAAATACTAGCTTCGTAGCGTGTTACAATTGCTGTTTCTACGCTACACAAGAAGAGAAAAAATTTTTTTAAATTTCCGTCCCCCCTTGTGAATTATCCTACCGGAAAATTTTATTTTTGGGGGTGAAAAAGACGTTTCTTTGGGGTCACCCAAAACAGCAAACAACCTTAAAAACCCCTATTAAATTGTGCAAAAAATTTAGCACAGGAAAATACTCTTTTAGCGGACAATTCTGTTTTCACCTACCAACAAGAGAAAAAAATTTTAAAAATCTTTGCTTTTTTTAATTATGCTACAGGGAAAATTGTATTTTTTTTTGGGGGAAAAAGACGGTTTTTTGGGGTCACAACAGAGCAGGACAAAGCTTAAATTTAACCCCTGGATGTAAATTTCGCAAAAAAATTTTACACAGAAACAAAACTTTGTACATGTTACAATTGCGTGTTTTCTACGCTACACAACAAGAGAAAAAATTTAATTAACCCTTTGTTTTTTGAATTTTCTACAGGAAAATTTTATTTTTTGGCGGGGAAAAAAAACGGTTTCTTTTAGTCCAAAAATTTCATAATTCACAAGCGAAGGTTTTACAATTTTTTTCTCTTTTTTGTGTAGCTAAAAACACCAATTTTAACACCTACAAGCTAGTAGTTTCCGGCGCTCAAATTTTGTTGCGCAATTTACATCCAGGGTTAATTAAGCTTTTTTTGTGCGTGGTGACAAAAAAAGACCCCTTTTTTTACTGCAAAAAATACAAATTTTTCCCGTAGCATAATTTACAAAAGAAGGTTAAATTACAATTTTTTCCTTTTGTGTAGCGAGAAAAACACTCAATTGTAACACTCAACTAAGCTATTAGTTTCCGCGCCTCAATCTTTTGCTCAATTTTACATCACATGGGTTAATTAACGTTTGTTCTGCTGCTGATTGTGACTCCAAGAAACCGTCTTTTTCACCTGCCAAAAATAAAATTTTCCTGTAGCATAAATCACAAACGAAGATTAATTACAATTTTTTCTCTTGTTGTGTAGCGTATAAAACACGCAAATGTATCACGCTACAAAGCTAGTAGTTTCCGCAGCCTCAATTCTATTGCACAATTTAAATCTAGGGGTTAAATTAAGCGTTGTTCTGCTTGCTGTTGATGGACTCCAAGAAACCTTCTTTTTCACCGCCAAACAATACAATTTTTCCTGTAGCATAATTCACAAAACGAAGATTTAATTACAATTTTATTTCTCTGTTGTGGAGCGTAGAAAAACACGCAATGTAAACAACGCTACAAAGCTAGTAGTTTTACCGGTCTGGCTCAAAACTTTGCGCAATATACATCCATGTGTTAAGTTAATCGTTGTTCTGCATGCTGTTGTGACTCCAAGAAACCGTCTTTTTCACGGGCAAAAAATAAATTTTACTGTAGCAAAATTCACAAACCGAAGGTTAATTACAATTTTTTCTCTTGTTGTGTAGGCCGTAGAAAACACGCAATAGTAATACGCAACAAAGACTAGTAGTTTCCTGCTGCTCAATTCTTTGCGCATTTACATCCATGTTTAATTATGCGTTGTCTGCTGCTGTTGTGACTCCAAGAACACCGTCTTTTTTCACCGCCAAAAAATACCAATTTTTTCTGTAGCATAATTCACAAACGAAGTAATTACAATTTTTCTCTTTGTTGTGTGTAGCGTAGACAACACCAATTTGTAACACGCTACAAAGGCTAGTAGTTTTCTGGCTGCTCAATTCATTTGCGCAATTTACATCCGGGTTAAATTAACGTTTTTCTGCTGTTTACTCATTAAAAAGAAACTTTGTTTTTCCAGCCACAAAAGAAATTCTTAGCATAATTCTATTCCGAAGGTTAAATAAGCCTTTTGTGCTTTTTAATATTCAGTAAAATACGCAGAGTTTTTTAACCGTCACATACAAGTCAATTTTCCTGCCCATTTAGTGGAGCGCAATTTTATCCAAGGGTTACCCAAGCTTCTTAGTGGTTCATTTGGCTCAAATACAGGGTTGTGTATTATCATATACAGATAATCTTCATCAAACAGTGTCTGTACATTTTATAAGAAACAGTGTGTCAGACAGAGAGTGGCAGGGCTCTGCACCTGCGAGATGCAGAGTGGCACATACATTCCTGTAGCAGGTCGCAGCACAGCAGAGGGACTCGCAGCAGGGGTCACACGTGAGTGGCCAAAACTGCCTGCTGTCATCTAGCGGCCCGTGTACTGACAAGCAACCCAATGGTTCTTGATTGGTTGACTAGGTCATCCACTTCCTCCCAGATGACATCTGACAACCCCAGCCCAAAGAGTCGGTGGGAACGTCCAGACACAACCCTTAGTTGGCATGCCCCGGAGCGGGTCAGCGGCCCCTCACCTGTCCTCAACCCGCCTCTGTCTCATCCGATTCCACTCAGCTAGAGATCTAAAATGTGGTATCTGGGCTCAGCGCCACTATATAGCTAGGATGAACTAATTTGAGGAGGCATTCAGCCAGCTACTTGGCAGCACCTAAGAAATAGGGCACAAATATCCCCTGCTTCCTTGCAGTAGGCGGAAAAGTAAATATGTTTAGAGTGCATAGGGAGTTCATGTATGTGAAAGGGGTCAGCCATCTGCATACCAAGACCAGGTTAGAGGAACAGCAGTGACGATGAAACACAAATAGATGAAGATGTAGCCGACCATACTTGGGAGCGGGTGAGGCAAGGGCGTCATCATCATCATCAGGAGAAGAGGCGTCAGCTTGCGCGACAGGCAGCGCCAGCCAGCAAGTGGTTCGTGTGGCCGTGAGACACAGGATAGCATCAGAGTAAGGTGCAAGGGAGCCAAGCGCCACGGGTAAAAAACCCGCTTTGAAGGCCAACAAAGTACGTCACAGTGACTCAGCGAGGCAGCGCGGCAGTATTCACTCAATTGGCAGTGAGCGTTGGCCGGTAAAATCCGATACACAGGCGGTGTGGTAGTTCTTTGCCTACGACACCGGAGGAGCCGAATATGGGTATATGTAGAATCTGTAAGCAGAAAGTAACGTGGGCCAGGGAGCTAACGTTAGGCACCGACGGCCCTGCGTCAACACATGCAGCGTCACCCATCCGGTGGCCTGGGAGAAACGTTCTTAGATGTTGGGGGTTCCACCCTGCCCCCCGCGCAACACAGCAGCAGCAGCGCCAGGGGCACGCATCCCCATTCACCCCATTTAAAGGGCCCTCCACCACCTCGCAGAAGGGGAGCTGTTTCTCTTTGAAAACATCCCCCGGGTTCCAGATGCCCCCGTCCTCCCTACTAAAGGCGCCACAGCCCGTTCAGCAGGCGATTGCAAAGAGACAACAGTATGCGTAAAACCATCCAAAGGGTTCGGGCACTGACCTGCTCCTGCCCCAATTGGGTTTGGAAACTCCCATCCCCCCCCTTTTCCCAAATGGTGGCCCTCTCACCTTTCAAAGACTAATGGCTTTTTCCCGAGCCGAGAGGGGAGAGTTCCAACCCGTAATTTTTTTTTTCCCAAAAAAGGGCAGTCCCAAGCACTTCATAAAAGTTAAACAAAGGTGGGCCAGTCCTTAAGGTTATCGTTTTTTCCCCAAGGGGCAGGAAACCCGCGGACCCTGGACTGAAACTAGGGGTCAGGGCCAGTACATGTCCTTTACGCCCACTGGGTAAAATTGCTTCCCCCCCCGGCACACCAACAATTTTAAAGGAGACGCCGCTTTCCCCCTCCATGTTTTCAAACGCGCTCCGGCGCCAATGCCCCGCCTCCCCTCCCCCCCCACCACCACCACCACCCTCAGCCTCCACAAAAACTCCCTCCTCATACCACATTTTAAAGGGCACAGGGGTTCACGCAGTTATACACCTGGTTTTGCCTCGGCGAACGAAGCCACCCAGGGGGGGGAAAATTTCTCCGCGTAAAATTTTGAAAGCAAGAAAACAAAGTTTTGGTTTTTCCCCGCGCCCAACTCCCAAAGGGAAACCAGGGTGACGGACAATGGGGGAACATGGTCCGCGCTGCCCGAGGAGGGAATGGCCCCATGCCCCCCTAAAGGTGCACTTTTGTTTAAATTTTTGGTTGTAAAAAGGGTTTTCCTGAAGTTTTCCACCGTCTTCAGAACATTCTGAAAAGGGCCCAAAAACGGGGCATCACTATTTTCCATTCGTACAAACCGGGAAACCCCCCTCCTCGAGTTGCAGTGGCAAACGGCCCCCCCCAACACACTCTGATATGCGATTTTCCACCCTTTGGGAATTTTCCACCTGCACATTTTGGACCGCCTTATGAACGAGAAAGGCCTTTTAACGTTTTTTAAATGATCCAGGCAGACAAAAAGTACCCCCCCTGTGTAACTTTGATGTCAGCCAGGGCAGCTCATGCGTGCCCACCTGCCGTTTTTTGTTTTTTGGCCAATCGAGGAGTCGATGTTATTTGTCAAACGCCGGAAAATACGGGATGAATAACGTAATTTCCCCTGCTTCATTCCCCGGAACAGTGCTGAAAAAACGTCTGGGCAGGACTGGGGACGTGGCGAAATACATCTTTGTGGGCCAAAATGAGTCCGGTGGGGGCTGAAATGGGGGGGAAAGGAGGAGGGGGAGATTGGGAAAAAAAAATTTTGGGGAAATTTTTACCCCCCCCACAAAAAAGGAAAGGGGCAGGCCGCTGGGGGAGGTGGATGGAGATGAGGAAACGGCAGATGACCCCCAAGGGACCGTGCAGTAAAAACAGTCGAAAGGGGGCAGGGGGCCCCTCGGAGCACTTGTCAATGTGCCCCCACAGCCTTTTTTGCCGGGTAGTGACAGCCGAATAGTCACATCCGGGAGAGGGAAACTTCTGGGGTCTCCACCCGATTGGACCCCCCGCTACTGGTCCAAAAAAGGGAGCCTTTTTCCCCGCTTGAGAGGAAGGACAAACTCAAGTACAAAAGGGAAATCCCCCCGAAAATCAATTTTTGGGCCGCTTTCCTAAAAAATTTCAGCAAACGCCCCCCCTTTTGAAAAGGGCTTTCCGGGGGGTTTCCAAAACGCTCACTTTCTTCTGCCGCGGCTGCGGGGGAAGGTGGGGGGTAGGAGCAGTACCAGCTCCATCAGCATAAACCCAAAATCTTTGGGGTCCCCTGAAGAGCAGCTTCCTTCCCCCGGGCCAATGAGGAGGTAGTCCCCCCAGCAGCAGCAGGACCTGGAGCAAATCCCCCCCGAACCCAAAAGGGGGTTGGGCCCACTTGGACAAACACTTTGCCCCCCCAGTTAAAGATCCCTGGACTACGGGCCCGGGCCCAAAATGGAGTGTGGCCGCAACTTGCCCCAGTTTTTCAGGGAGAACTTCCCCGTCCGGCCATAGTGTGGCATCAGAGCGGGTGTTCATGCCCGGGGGGGGGGCCATTGTTAGCCCCCAAAAGGGGAAACCCGCTTGTCCACGGGAAAAGTGGAACACTGACCTTTTTTCAAAGGGAAACAGGCGTGGAACCCAGGGTTTCCCCCACACCCAAAGCCTTAGGCTCAGCAAAATCAGCCATGACGCCCCCACCCCAAAATGGGAGAAATGGGGTCCCGGGTTTTAAACAACCTGCCCAGCCCCTATTCTGATGCCGCCACCCGCCCGATGCCATACATCTGCTACAGTTTCCCATCTCCCAAAAACCAACTTTACCAGGGAAATGGTAAAATTGCCCCCCACCCCACACCCGGCCCTTTTGCCACTGGGCGACCTCAAGCTGCTGCGTGGCTGCTGCCGTGACCAAAACACTGTGTCATTGTCCCCCTCTGGGCCTACTCCCCGTTTTTTTCCACCCCAGAATGTCATTGTGCCACTGTCCGACCTCATGCTGCCCGCTGTGGCTTCTGCCCTGACCCCACACCTGTGTCTTTTTTGCCACTCTGTGGCCACCTCCCCGTTTTTGGGCCCCCCCAGAAAGGATTGTGCCACAGCTGACCTCATGCTGCTCCCGTGGGTGCTGCCGTGCCCTTTACACACTGTTAAAGGGTCCCACCTGGGCCTACTCCGTTTTTGCCACCTAAATGTCATTTTTGCCACTTTTTGACCTCACCCTTCCCGCCGGGGCCCTACACACTGTGCATTGGCCACTGTCTGACCTCATGCTGCTCTGGGGTGCTCCCGTACCTAAAACACGGGGTTCTTTTGTCCCACTGTCTGCCCCTAAAGCGCTGTTTTGGCGGGCTGTTTGGACCTACCACTGGGTCATTTCCCACTTTCTACCTCATGCTGCTGCTGTGGGCTCCCGTGACCTACAAAACTTTTCATTGTGCCACTGTCTGACCCATGCTGCTGCTTGGCTGCTGCCGTGCCCTTTGCCCAACTGTATCATTTTTCCCTCTGGGGCCCTACTCCTGTTTTTCCCAAACCTCCAAAATTGTCTTTGGCCACTCCCCGGCCTCATGCGGGCTGGGGCCCCGGCCGTCCCCTTCCACACTCGGTCACGGGAGGGTTGCCACCTGGCCCTCGCTTGTTTTTTTCCGTGTCGCTCGCATGACTTTATCAGGCTACTTTCCCCCCTTTCCCAGTTTTTGGTCAGTTTTCCCCTTTAAAAGGCCCGGGAATTTTATAGTGAAGCGTTTTTTAAGAGCGGCGGCACCCTTGGGTGTCATCCTAAAAAACAACTTTGGAATGAAGACCAAACCAAGCCCCCTCTGCATTTTTAAAAGCATGGCAAATGTTCTACAGCACCCTGAGGTTTCCGGTCACCCTGGAAATAGCTTTTTTTTTTAACGGGAAAATTCCCTTCCCCCAAAATAATTGGGAAACAAAGTTTTTTTTTCCCGAGCAATTCGGCGAAGGGGAACAAAACCCAAATTTTGGGGAAAATTTTTGCCCATTCATAATATCCCCCTTTTTTTGGTGTATCCCCTGTTTCCTGAATAGGGATGAGTCCCTATCAGCTTGGATTTAGTGTTTTGTTATACACTTTTTAACGTCTATTGAAAGTTATATTTTAGGAGGTTTTGGATTTCTTTTGTTTTAAATTGAAATTTCTCCTTTTGGGCCTCTTTTGGACCCTTTTTGGGTTTTTTTGGGAAATTCAATTTCTTCTTATATGTTGCATTCTTTTTGAGTTCACTTTCCCGGGTTTGGGGCTTAAAAAAAAGCTTGGGAAAAAAGGGGTTTTTATCTCTTTTATGTTCAGGAACCACTAAAAGTTTTGGGGTTTCAAAAACGACGCAAAAAAATTTTCATAAATTTTCCCTGTTTAAAAAGGGCACAAATTTTAATGTAAAAGGCTTTTTAGAAATTTAAAACTGGTTTTTCAATTTTTTTCTTATTGTTTTTTCTGTTGTCATATGTTAATTGAAAGTTAACAGCAGCAATGTAAAATGCACTATGTGCAATACTTTTTTGCTTGTGGCATTTTTCTTTGGTTTTGGTGTGTTTGTGGGCCTAAGAAAATCTTTGTGTTTTTTTCACAAGCCAAAAAAAATCCACACACAAACTGTGTGTGAAAGAGGTTTTTTAAAATTCCCTAAATATTTTCAGAACACAAAAATGCAATAAAATTTAAAAAACCCACTTTGGGAAAAAAATTTTCCAAAAAATTTTCTTTAGGGGACAATTTAATTTGCGGGCATACATTTAAAAATAGTTTTGGGGGTCCAATTCTTTGGGCCAAAAAAAAAGGTTTGATATTTTAACCCTTTATAGTCTCTAAATAAGGAAAGGAAAATTTAAAAATAAATCTGTTTTAAAAGTCATTTCACAAGCAAGGGGGTTTGGTCCCCAGCAGACAAAAGTTATTTTTAAACGTTTACTTGAAAAAAAATTTTTTAAAACATAGTACAAATGAAATGTAAGTTTTTTAATGTCTTTGGTAAAATGAAATATTCCATATTTTAACCGGTATTATAAAAAATGTAACTTCTGAAATAAAGTCCCTGTATTATAAAATTTGAAATAACACTATGAAATTAAAGTAAAAACTAGAGATCTTCAAGGAATTTTTAAAAATCTTAACCCAAACCCCATTTTTTTCCTCTTTTTCTTCTTTCATGCGCTATTTATTAGGTGACCTCTCCTCATTCCTCATACATATTTATTTCCTATAGCCATTTTTATCAACCTGTTATTATTCTAACTCTATATCTCCTTCTAACTTTAAACTTTCTTTTTTTTTTACAAACATTTCCTTTTTTGGGGGTATTGACCTTGTTTTTATTTTTTAAAATTTTACAGAGCATTACTTGAAAAAAAAGGGCTGGCTTAGGAAAAAAATTGGGTTTTGGGATTAAATGCCTCTACTCAATATATGTATTATGCTTTACTCAAATAAGTGGGGAAGGGGGGGGAGGACATCACTTTTCCCAAAAAAATGGTTTCCCCCCGTGATCTCCCCGTGATACAAAAGGGAATTTTTCAACGGCCATTTATTGGGGGGCGTAACTCGCCCCCCCTATTTTGCGGCGTCGCGATAAATTTTTGGGGCCCGTTTCTCCCAGTCATTCGGTAATCCACGTTCTCTTTGGGGGAAATAATTTGGGTTACATCCCCTCCCCCCTGCTGCACAATACCGCCAGGGGGGAGGAAGTGACCTGTCCCTTTTTTCCCGGGGTATACGCGCCCTGAATAATGAAAGGGGTTTGGGGCTGGGGGGGCTGCCCCCCCCTCCCACCTTCCCTGCGCCCAGCACATTTACGAATTTGCGGGAAAATACCCTCCCCGCAAATTTTACCGGTGAACAAAGCCCAAGGGGAACCCCCGGGAAAACATATGCCTGATAACCCCACCCCAGAATTAAAAATTGTGCCTAGTTTTGTTTAAAAAAACCTTTTCCGGCCCCAAAAAACCAAAACCCGTACAAGAATTCCCCTGGGGACTTCCCCCTTTCTTTAAATTTATGTGAACACTTTAGGGTTGGATTGGAAATTAAAATTTCCCCCCCGGACTTTTTCCCACTAACTCTTTGTTTCTATTCCAACCTCCCCAAAAGGGGACTGGCCCCGATAGCTATACACTGACTTTTTGTTGGAATACATGCTGGGTCACTTTTTTTCTGCTTTGTGGATGAGATATATGCTCATATTTTAAAATCATTTTTAAATTTTTAAAATTTTTTCATGAAAAACAATAAGGAACCTTTTTTTACATTCTCAACTTGTATACAGTGAATATTCCATATTACTGTCTTGAAGCTCCATACTGGATTCCTTTCACTGAGCACCTCCTTTACAAAGCAGTGTGTATTCCTCTCAATCACTCATCAAGAAAGTCACAAAGCATCCTAGATCTGCAGCTCTCCATAACTTCTATGAGGATTAAAGTTTTTTAGTCCAAATATAACATTTGGATTGAGCAAACATTTTAAATTAGTTCAGGAAGCAAATTTGGAGAACTGCACTAGTTCAGACAGCAAATCCATTGTTCAAACAACCATTTATAAAATTGTCAGCATTGGACTCATCACAAATAATGTTATTAATGTTACTGCAGATTCATATTGTACAGATTACTAATACAACACCCAGCCATAGCCAGCTTTAAAGTCACACATGCTGTTCAGGCTGTGGTCAGGTCTATAGCAGTGATTGGCACATCAGCTCTGCTATTCCTAGCTACTCCTGCTACACTAACATGAGTGCAAGTTTATTATACCAGGCTGCAGAGCTCTAAAGGGTGTTTACTTTGCTAAATGAGAATCTTTGCAAGTCTGTTACTCGATATAAGATTCTGCAGGAGGTAACTCACCATGGACAGACTGAGTGTCTGATGGCATGTTAGAGCAATGAGAGATAAGATAGAGCAGGAAGAGGTGGCAGGGAGATGATTGTAACCAGAGAAACCTGTGTGCTCTAAGAGGGGATAAAATCTTCTTTATTTTCTGACCAAAGAGAAATTAACAAAGCAATGCATTTAGAAAACGTCTTCAGTTACTTGTTTCTATATGTTAAAAGCTTATCATTGTAGTGAGAACTCCTTTAGTCATGAGAAAAAAATACCTTGACATACTTCAACAATTACTTAAGGGCAGGTCTATGTTGAGGGCAGGTGGGGTGGACAGTCACTCAGGCACCACTCAGGGTACTGCTCACTTTAAAGGGGTTTTGCCACGAAAAAATAATTTCTTACCTGCTTTATCCAGCTTCAGCTTTCAGTGTGCTCAAAAGGAGGCGTGTGCTATTTGTTTGAACTGCATATCATGTGACCCAGTAGGTGTTATGTTTAAAGGCCTGAATTTTCTGTTATGTTTCAAAAGAGATTTATTGTGAGATGGACAAAAACACACAGAAAAAAGCAACAAAGTCCATGAAACGTTTTGGGGGAGAGGTGGATTTTTGGGACCAGGAGAAGTAGGACCAGGAATTGCACCAGAGGACTTGCAGATTTGTGTCAGATAGAACGCCAGAGGAACACTAGAACCCAGAACATAGTAGACCATGGACGGGGGGTAGACAGGGTCTGGACCAGGATCAATGCATACAGATGGCCAGAGATAGAGCAAGACTCCAGCTTACACTCAGATAACAGACCCTGAACAGCAGAGGCTGGTTTTTATAGCCAGCAAGAAAGGGAAATGGGCATCAGCTGTTAATGCTGAGGTCAAGTTAAATGTTGTCCTGCTGGCTGGCATGGTTAATGCTGAACCTCTAACACAGCAAACCCCAGCGTCAAAGGAATGTGGTAAGCAGGTCACGATCCTTACAGAATCCCCTCTTTTATGAGGGGACTCCAGATTCTCAACAGGAATAGAAGATGTCAGTCCAGGAGACGTGGCACAGGAGCCCAGATCAGCAGCGGACGTGGCACAGCAGCCTGGATTAGCAGAGGACGTTGCACTGGGCCCCCAGACAGGCAGACGTGGCACTAGGCCCCCGGACAGGCTAACGTGGCACCGACCCCCGGACAGGAAGATGTGACACTGGACACTGGATCATCAACAGACATGGCACTGGAGGCAGCAGATTAATCTGAAATTTCTTCCAGAGATGCTGGGAGTTCACTGCAGAGGTCAGAAACCATCCTGAAAACCTTCGCTGTCTCTCTAAAACGTGCAGCCAGGAGAAACAAGTCCATAGATGAAACATGGACCGGCCTAGTGTCCCATGTATTCACTTTAAAGACCTGAGTTTTCTGTTATGTTTTAAAAGAGCTTTATTGCCAGATGGACAAAAACGCACAGAAAAAAAAAGCAACAAAGTCCATGAAACATTTTTGGGGAGCGGTGGATACTTGGGACCAGGAGAATTAGGACCAGGAATGGTATCAGAGGCCCTGCAGATGTATGCCAAGAAGAACGCCAGAGAAACACTAGAACCCAGTAGACACAGGACAAGAGGTAGAAAGGGGCCTGGACCAGGCAGGAGCACAGGTAGGAACACAGATCAAAGCATTCAGATGGCCAAAAATAGAGCAAGACGCCAGCTTGCACTCAGGTAACTCAGGCCCTGTCTTACAGCAGAGGCTGTTTTTATAGCCAGCAAGACAGGGAAAATTGGTGTCAGCTGTTAATGCTGAAGTCAGTTTAAATGTTGCCCTGCTGGCTGGCATGGAGAATGCTGAGCCTCTAACACAGCAGCCTCCAGGATCAATGTCATGTGGTAAGCAGGTCATGATCCTTAGGTCGTGTTCACACGGCTTATTCCCGACGGATTTGTGAGCCGTATTGAGCTCACAAATCCGCCGTGAATAAGGGGCAGGATGGGGGCGGGGCCGGAGCGCGGCGGGGGCGCTGCTCCCGGCCCCATAGACAATGCATTGTTTACGGCGCGTCCGCGCCGTAAATAATGTGCATGTCACTTTCTCCCCCCCGCGGCGGATTCGCCGAGCGGGGAGGAGCGACGGAATCCACTGTTTTCTATGAGAGCAGTGGATTACCGTAATGACAGGGACGGATTGGCGCCGTACTGAAGCGCAAATCCGGTGCGGAGTACGGCGCCAATCCGTGCCCAAATAAGCCGTGTGAACGAGGCCTTACAGTAGGCTGACACCACTATGCCTTTCCTCACAGTGCGCTCACTCAAGTAAAAAAGGTCTGTTTATGTAAAGCACTGTGAATAGTTACAAAGTAGCAGAGTGGTTACAGCTTTTGCCTTTCAGCATATGGGTCCTAGGTTCAAATCCCTACAGGAACCAAACTTATAGATTTTATTTTTTTTTGTTCTCAATGCACATACCTGATTTAGGTTTCTTTTTTTATTTATTTGCACTGTTTGACTAATTATTAAGGAGTACAGGGAACAGGAGTAGAATGACAGCACCCGCGGTTGAACATTCACTCAGCAGTGAGTTCTGGTTTAAAACTAGGCAGGGTAAGACTGACAGTAACTACCTGAGAGGGGGAGGTGATGCTGAGCATTGCACAAGATTGAGGGCTCTGCCCCGGGGCGTATCCCCGGGGAAAAAGCTGTACACTATGGTTCCTAAGTTGGCAGCTAAAACAAAAATGGTACAAAATTTTTTAATAATGAGAAGGGTAAAATTTTTATTTTTTAAATTTGGAAAGTTTCCCCATGTTACTTTTACTTTGTGGAAAACCCCTCTAAGAGATGGGGGATGGCCTGGGCTTCAACTGATGCAGACTGGCCATTGACTAAGTCTGGGTAGTTGACATCTAACTATGCATGGCTGTTTTAAAATGATCATGCAGAGTTTGTAGCAATTGGGTATGTTCAGACCGGGAAGAAATTGAGCGCGCTTTTTCGCCATTTTGCGCTTTGATTGGGTGGTGCGACCGAAATTTGGTAATCAGAGTTTCATAGAGAACTATGTATTACGCCTCCCTCTCCGCTCTTTACAATATTGCATGCCCAGAGTAATAAATGTCTATTGGGCCCCCCCCCCCCCCCCCCAGGCCTCGGATGCGCTAATAGGCGGCCCCCGAAGCAAACAATTAAAATAAATTTGAATTAAAAACTGTATAAAAGAAAAGTCCTTTTTTGTTGAGCGATTTTATCACAAAGTTGAAATCGGCAAGTTTTTTAGTTGATCAATTTTTTTAGATCACGCGAAAATTTTTGGTTTAAAAAACTGTGCTTCTATTAATATCGCGCCATTTCGGGCTTCCTGTCTTTTTTGGGGCCAGCAAATCGCTTAAGAATAGAGCGGGGTGGGTGGTGCGACGTTGAGGGGATGTGTATGGTTGCGTTGGTGGAAAAATCACTGACCTCGTTTTACAAAACGCCCTTCCTTTCTGATAGTGTCTGTCAGGTCTCATAGCAGTGGACGTGCGCCTGCCTGTGTCCAACCTCACAAAATTATTCTATTTTTCACGGGTCTACTTTAGCTGTATCCTTAAAAACTTAGTTAATCAGGATTTTTTGAAGATTTTATGTATTGGTAGAGAATTTTAGGGGAGCATCTACTGTGAAAAATACAGGGGGGAAGGGGGGGGGGGGACCCCGTGGGCAAAACCGAACAAGCTCTTTAAGTTTACTGGTATAGTTCACCAAGACAGTGTGACATTGCCTGCAATAGCTTTATTTTTAAAAGTTTTCTTTTGAAATATTTCCTGGATATTGGGCGCCTAACTTATATTAGGATACACATTTTTTAGTAAAATGAGGGCTCTTGTTAGGTGCAAAACTCCCTTTATTTCAGTTTTACATTTAGATAGGGGTTTTTTTTTAAAATTTTTCCCATTCCAGCTTTGTTGTATAGCCACCTTGAAGTTAAATTTAAAACCCGCAAATTTTTAGTCAACATAGGTTGATAGGCCAAAAATACCTTTTATTATCCCCAAAACTTTTTAATACGTGTTTTTTCACTTTGGGAGTACGCTTTTTCATTTAGGCACCTTGCACTTAAATGTGAATACAACAATTTTTTTAGTCACCACAGGTTGATATGCCAAAAAACCTTTTTATCCCTAACATTCAGACAGGTTTTTTTTTTCCTTTTGGTAGTCAACTTTGTTATAGAGCACTTTGTAGTTAAAAATTTGAAAACAGCAATTTAGAGTACCACAGGGGAATTTTAGGGGCCAAAATACCTTTTATTATCCGAATCTTTGTGGGGTTTTTTTTACTTTAGCGCACTTTAAACTTTTTTATTGGGCCCTTGCACTTAAAGTGAATACAGCAATTTTGTAGTCACCCCAGGTGAATTGAAAGGTGTAAAAAAAACCTTTATTAAACCCAATACTTTTCAGATAAGTGTTTTTCACTTTTTGGGCACTACCTTTTTTCATTGAGGCACCCGCACTTTAAAAGTGAATCAGCAATTTTGTAGTCACCACAGGGGAATTGAAAGGTGCTAAAAAAAATCTTTATTATCGTTTTCATTTCAGATACTGTTTTTTTTACTTTGGGGCATAAGCTTTTTTCATTTTAGGCACCTTGCACTTTAAATGTGAAAACAGCAATTTTGTAGTCCCAAGGTAAAATTTAAAGGTGCCAAAAAAAACCCTTTTATTTTTCCGATACATTTCAGCGTGTTTTTTCACTTTGGCAGGCCGTTTTTTTGATAGATTACTTTGCAGTTTAAAAAAAGAATTCAGCAATTTTGTATCACCCCAGGTGAATTTTATAGGTGCCCAAAAATACCTTTTTTTTACCGAATAATTTCGATACGGTTTTTTCACTTTGGCGCATACAGCTTTGTTTATTTAGGCACCTTGCACTTAATGTTGAATACGCAATTTTTTAGTCACCAAGGTGAATTGAAAGGGGCCAAAAATACCTTTTATTATCCCAATAATTTAGATACATGTTTTTTCCTTTGGCGCCTCAGCTTTGTTCATTAGGCACCTTGCATTTAAAGTGAAAACCGCAATTTTGTAGTCACCACAGGTGAATTGAAAGGTGCCAAAAATACCTTTTATTATCCGAATACATTTCAGTACGTGTTTTTTTCTTTTTTGGGGTACACGCTTTGTTCTTGAGGGGACCTTGCCTTAAATGTGAATACAGCAAAATTTTTTGTCACCCGGTAAAATTGAAAAAATGCCAAAATATTTTATTATCCCCAATACATTTCAGATAATGTTTTTTTACTTTGGCGCAGGCCAGCTTTTTGATAGATTAAATTTTTTCAGTTAAATTTGAATACAGCAATTTTGTAGTCACCCCAGGTGAATTGATAGGTGCCAAAAATACCTTTTTATCCCTACATTTCAAAACGTGTTTTTTTCCTTTGGGCAGTAAGCTTTGTTGATGAGCTACTTTGCAGTTTAAAAGTGAATAAACAAGTTTTTACACCACAGGGGAATTGAAAGGGCCAAAATACCCTTTTAAAATCCTATACATTTGACAGGGTTTTTTTTTTACTTTGGTCAGTCAAGCTTTGTTGAGACTACTTTGAGTTAAAATTTAATCCAGCAACTTTGTAGTCACCCCAGGTGTATGATATGCCAAAAATACTTTTTTATCCGTAAACATTTCGACAGGTGTTTTTTTTACTTTTTGGTCAGTCAGCTTTGTGATAGACTACTTTTTCAGTTAAATTTGAATCCCGCGTTTGTAGTCACCCAAGGGGATGATAGGTGCCAAAAAATACCTTTTAATTCCGTTTTCATTTCGCGGTGTTGTTTTCACTTTTTGGTCAGTCAAGCTTTTTGAAGATCTACTTGCAGTTAAAATTTTTAAAAAAGCAACTTTAGACCACAGGGTTTATAGGGGCCAAAAAATTCCCTTTATTATCCCGTAACATTTTCAAAGGTTTTTTTTCATTTTGGGCTTCAAGCTTTGTTCATAGAGCTCTTTTATTAAAAATTTTAAAACAGCAATTTAGTATCACCACAGGGGAATTGATGGTGCCAAAAAATACCCTTTTATTATCCGAAACATTTCGTACTTTTTTTTTCCTTTGCGCACTACAGCTTTGTTCATTGAGGCACCTTTCACTTTAAAAGTGAATACAGCAATTTTGTAGTCCCACAGGGGAATTGAAGGTGCCTTTTTTTTTTTATTATGTTTAAATTTTAGATAGTGTTTTTCCTTTGGGCCTACAGCTTTTTTCATTGAGGCACCTTGCACTTAAATTTAAAACAGCAATTTTGTATCCCCCACAGGTGAATTGAAAGGTGCCCAAAAACCTTTTATTTTCCGAAAACTTTCGATAGTGTTTTTTTCACTTTGGCGCAGGCCCGCTTTGTTTTAGTCTACTTTGCAGTTTTAAAATTTTAATACAGCAATTTTGAGTCACCACAGGTGAATTGATAGGTGCCCAAAAATACTTTTATTATCCGAATACATTAATACTGTTTTTTTCCTTTGGCGCCTACAGGGTTTTGTTCATTGAGGCACCCTTTCACTTAAATGTGAATACGCAAATTTTGTAGTCACCACAGGGTAATTGATAGGTGCCCCCCAAAACCCTTTTTTTTCCAAAACATTTTGGTGTTTTTTCACTTTGGCGCAGTACAGTTTGTTTATAGAGCACTTTGAGTTAAATGTTAATCGCAATTTTTAGTCACCCCAGGGAATTGAAAAAGGGGCCCAAAAAATTTTTTTTTCCCCAATACATTTCAGACAGGTGTTTTTTTTACTTTTGGTCAGTCAAGCTTTGTTGATAGATTTCTTTGCAGTTAAAAATTTGAATCCAGCAACTTTTTAGTCCCACAGGTTACTGATAGTGCCAAAAAATATTTTAATATCCCTATACATTTCAGACAGGTTTTTTTTCCTTTTTTGGGCAAAAAGTTTTTGATAGATCTACTTGCAGTTAAAATTTTAATCCGCGACTTTGTAGTCACCACAGGTTACTATAGGTCCAAAAAATACCTTTAAAATTTTTACATTTCAGACAGGTGTTTTTTTCACTTTTGGTCAGTCAGCTTTGTTGATAGATTTTACTTGCAGTTAAATTGAAACCCGCAACTTTGTATACCACAGGGGTATGAAAAGGGGCCAAAAATACCTTTTAAAAATCCGTATACATTTTCAGACGGGGTTTGTTTTTACTTTTGGTCATAAACTTTGTTGATGTCTACTTTGCAGTTAAAATTTTAATCCAGCAAATTGTAGTCACCACGGGTTATAGGTCCCAAAAAATACCTTTTATTATCCCGTATACATTTTAAAAGGGTTTTTTTTTTTCACTTTTTGGGCATCAAGCTTTGTTCAAAGTACTTTTAGTTAAATTTTAATACAGCAATTTTTTATCACCACAGGTGAATTGATAGGTGCCAAAAAATACTTTTTATTTTCCCGTTACATTTTAGAATGTTTTTTTTACTTTGGCGCAGGGAAGCTTTTTTGATAGAGCCACCTTGCGTTAAATTTGAAAACCAGCAAATTTTTTTTTTGATTTTAGGGATTTGAGAACAGCTGTAATTTGCCCTTCAATAAGGACTGCCAAAAAAATCTTTCCCTACCTTCTCAAATTTTTATATTTTTTGAAAAATGGAGCAAAATTCAGGGGAAGGAGCAAAAGGGGGGTAGGGCAGGAGGTAGAGGTACAGGAAGGTGCTCCTTTTCCCGTGCTGGCGACAACACGCAGAGTGGTCTCAGTTGCAGGGGGGGTCGGGCCCGTATCGCTGGGTAGGGGCCCTGTGAATTTATTTAAAGAACAGCGTCGCCAATTTTCCTTCAGTGGTTTAAGCAAACCCGCATCCAGAGTCTTCCCTCCTCGTCTCCCAGTCAGGCCCCAAAATTTGTCTAGCATCATCAGCATCCGTCCCCATGAAGCAGCCCCAAAAATTCAACTCCCTGTACCCCCCCTGTGGATAAACCATTTTCTGAAGACCTCTTTGTGACAAAATGCGGTTGGGGTCAGAAAGGGAGTTAAAAGATCAAAAGGCCCAAAGAGGATTGTTTTCTCTGCTCGATGCCCAGTTACTGATGCCATCAGAGGAGGAGAAGGAAGCCGGTCAATGGGCAAAAAATCCGGGGCGGTCGGCAAACGCCTTGCAGTCCCTCTTGCTTGTAGCCCGCAGCTCCTGGATGCAGAATGTCAGGAGGGACGAAAGTGATCTGTGTTGATGATGATGATGACGACATTGCGGATCCAAGTTGGTCTTTTCAGCAGATTTTGCTTGGGGGCGCTTCAAAACTGGACGAGGAGGAAGCATGGGGTAGTGTCAGTACGGGTCCCGCCCCAAAAAGGGAGAGGGCGGTGCCCGAAGTCCGCTGATATGATTTCCGCCAGCCACGGTCAGCGGGGAAACCCCGCTCCTCGCTTAATCGCCGCAAAAAGGTTTCAGGACCTCTCAAGCCTGGGCCTTCTTTGAGCAAGCCTTCGATTCAAACCCGTGATGTCATATGCCGCCTTTGCCGTAAACGCTTTAAATAGAGGCAAGAACCTTAGGTGGTTTTAACCCCCACCAACATGTCTGTCACATGCAGCGAATGCATGATTGAAATGGGGGCAACACTTGGCCAAAAAAAGGCCAGAACCGACGCCGGGCCTCCAACCACTGTCACACCCTCTGTCTCCGCCTCCTCCACCTCCGCCCACCAAGCGTTCCTCAGCTGCCCATGTCTCTCAGGTCATGATCCGGGATCAGCCTCCGCTTCAGCCTCCACCGTTTACCGAGTTACCACCAGCAGCACCAAGGACCCATCCTACCCCTTCTCCTTCCGCCAGTTTGATGACCCGCACACCGTACAGCGGCCAGTCTAGCAGCCAGCCTTCTCGTCTTCCAGGTTTGGGGGCAGAAGAAACACTTTAACCCCCAAAACCCTCCCAAAGCCAAAAAGCCTGAATGTCGACATTGCCAGCTTTTGGGCCCTTGAAATGTTGCCTTTTTTGTCTGGTGGACACCCGATGGGTTCTGCCACGTCATGGCCCTTGCTTGCCCCCAATACCCGATGGCGAGCAGGGATTTCTTTGCCAGAAAAGCCTCCCCGCCCTGGCCAGCACGTGTCATCTAAAAAAATTTTAAGCCCGTTTGTCTGCAAACTGTGGTCAGAAAAGTCTATCTGACCACCGACACATGGGCTAGTAAGCACGGCCAAGGCTGCTATATCTCTGTGACAAACTCACTGGGTGAGTGGGGG